>ML784556.1:297872-312964 GCA_009831015.1 Picea engelmannii | reverse complement strand
TCTAATGCCGCTCTTAACCGAGCAAGCTTCCTGTCATTTTCGTTCATTGTGACAAATCCTTGTCCTGACAAGTAATTGTCTTACCTACACCATACCAAACATTAAGTTGTCAATTTTTTATATTTTGGCTACTCCTTTCAATTTTGATATGTTTATTTACAATGACCTAAATCTTTATAATAAGGTCAACATCTTTATAATAAGGTGATCATATGTGTAGAGGATCAACATCATGACGACATAGATAACATCTTTATAATAAGGTCATCTGTGTACAAATGTTTTCTTTATATAATAACGACATATACACCTAACATTAGTTTAGGGTTAGTGTTTATTTATCTTATTAGTCCCTTCTAAAGCAGGGAATATAGCGATCAATTACTATCATTTTACCGGTTAGGGTTGAGTTTCAAGAGCAATTCCATATCTTTATCAATGAAAAGAGAGAGAGATTATAGCTACAATTGAAGGAAAAAGGATATGTGGATTCCATAAACCTAGAATATTATGGAATCCACATACCCTTTTCCATAGAATATACCAACTAGATCCAAAAACCAAAGACATGAAATATGGTACACACATATTATATTATCAAGGAAAAAACAAGCTAAATGCAATTTGGACATTTGAAAAAAAAATTACGAGTTAAATGAGTACATCAATAAAAAATAATACACTAACCTTGCAAGTTCAAAATCCGAGCTATGTAGATCGAGAAATGGATTTGTTCAACCGGTGGGTGACGGAAAAAATAAACAGCTCAAACAAAAGCCAAGAACAGTGACACAACTATAGCAATTGTGTCACAAAGTCTCTTAAAGCCACGTATATATATAGATAAAATAGTCAACTAGCCGTTAACACCGACCAATGAGATAGGTAAACTTTTCGTCACTATTTCCACGAAAGATCGTCCCTATAGCGACAAAAATCCTGACTAGGTTAAATCAATATTTTCGTCGATATTGCGACGAACTTTCGTGGCAATATCCATGAAAATCCCGCCCTGTTTAAAAAAATGATGAAACTAGTGGAAGCATGGAAAATTTTCATGGAATAATCTGCCCATATGTAGTAGTGTCATTATTTTCCGATGTTAAGGAATATTGTGACCAGTGTGACGTCTTCCAATGCACTGAAAATCCTTGTTGATGAAACAAATTGCCTTTGTTCTTGATTAAAACATTGGAACCATTTGATAAGTGGTCTATTGACTTCGTGGGACCAATAAGTTCCCTGGTGTGATGGACAAGTGCATGCTACATTATTACTACGATAGAGTATTTGATGATTTGGTAAGAAGTTTCATTGGTCAAGGATTTCACTACAGAAACGACACACACTTCTTGAACAACACTATTTGCATGCTTACTAAATAAGTTATGATCCATCAAAAAAAGAGAATCCCCTAGAACCCACAAGCTAATGGTATAGTTGAAGAATTCAATAATATTTTAAAGCATTCCCTAACTAAATTTTGTAATGTGTAGTGTGATCACTAGGATAAACATATTCCAGCAGTATTTCGGGCATATAGAACAACATGTAAGCAACTGACTAAGTATACTCCATTCAGGTTGGTCTATTGTAAGGAGGTCGTCATGCAATTAGAATTCGTTGTCCAAGTTTTCAGATTTCCATCACCACACAGATGTCCGATGAATAATCCATTTAATAGTGGCTGGATGACCTTATGAACTGGAAGAGGACCATCTCGTGGTGGGTTACAATCAACTAGTCAAAAATTAGAGATAGAAATCATGGCATGACTATAACATTTGACACAAAATTATACAACCATGTTCCTTGGTGTTTCTATATGATAGTGAATTCCTCAAACACCCTCGAAAGTTTCACATGCATTGGTTGGGCCCATTCCTCCTAGTATACATTAGTGAAGTAGGAGCAATGAAATTGGCCACATTATAGGGTTAGCCACTTAAACGGATCATCAATGGAAGACGGTTACAAGATTATTATGGCTAGAAAGGATCGAATGCACTCTAAAGTATCGAAATAATCCAAGAGTTAGTGTAGCGTAGGAGGTATATAGGAAAGTATAGGATATGTATGATTAAAAATTCAATAGCAAGATAGGAAAATTTACGGTCACATAGAAGGATAGGAAAAGATGACAGGTCCACAAATTTTGTAAATTCTAGCCAGTGACTGAAGTTATGAGAAACATACAAGGTACTAGAGAGGACAATGGGCTCGCATGGGAGAGGCACGGGATACAAGGTGCTTGGAAGCACTGAAGGGTCAAGTAATATGATTTTTCCATATTACACAGGTTCAACGCACACAAACATTTATGATGAAACAGTCCAAAAGGAACATTATCAGTACAACAGATTGGTATCATTAGCATTCCCACCGATGACACCCACATAGGGATTGGACCAACATAATATAGTCATATTAGAGTTCACTGATGACCAGAAATCAACGACATCATGACACATGATCTCAGCCTCAGTCTCATATATTTATACCCTCTATGCCCCCTGTATAGTTCATCCATAGAGAACCCTTGATCCCTCACAACTAGTCTCATTCGATCTTTCCTATCAATAATGTCCATGATTTTTCCACCACTAGCATGATATGTAGAAGGAATTCTAGTTCCATGATGAATTCCTAAGTCCCATGGCCCCTTCCAACAAATGAATGGTTTCCTACAACTCACAGTCCATATAGGTGGCCCAAAGTCCAATGGTTTCCTTCTCACACCATTTGCAGCTTCGAGTGAAACTACTCATAAGGGGACCCAGACTACAGTTCACTAGTGGCATGCATATGATCGCCAAACAGTTCCCTAAACTGTGCTTTGAAGCTTATGTGGAAGAACATCTCCCTGAACCGAGAGATAGTGCTCATGCCACCATTGATCAACACCTTTCATGACATCGATGCTCCAATTCTTTGGGTTGACCCCTCTATCATTTGTTTTTGTATGCATCTTCCTTGATATAAACAAGCTTGAGAGAGAAATGAAGAAGATGGTGGTCTTGAATGATGGATCAATTACCTTGGGTCGAGCCTTCACAAGGACCAGGGTGGGTTGGTTGAGTCCTAGAAGAGGGATCTATCCTATTTTGTGCTTGGAGTTATGGACTGCATGATGAAAGACATCTACTTTTCACCAGTCCAGACCAAGATCAACGAAGGAGAGGTTGAGATTATAGAAGAATGGAAGTTGAATTCCCCATTAACCTTTGAGGATGCTTTCCCAATTCCAAGACCTATGTCAGGTTGCAACCACAACCCAGATCCATTATTTTCCCTTACTCAAGTATGGTTGCAACCATAGTCGAGATCAATAATTTTACCTTACTCAAGAACTACATGGACACCTTAGTCAGTATGATGCAGTCATTTATTCAAGAATCCTCTTTATGCAACAACGTTGTTGGCTCGAGGACAAGCCAAGTAATAGTGTTGGGGGCTTGTTGGCACCCAAGGTTTGGGGAATTGTTTCTCACATGAAACAAGTAAATATTGCATGTGGTCCCATGAATATGCATCATGTGATGCAAGGAAGGATCAACAACAATGTTTACCAAAAGAAGATTGTGTGCACCAACCCAATTTTGGAATATGTGCAAGTTATCAAGAATATCGCATGTAGTAAATCTGAGTGTATCTTTGGGAATATTTTTTACTTGATTATTACAACAACCCGAAAGATTGTGGGTAAAGATATGGTTGAGATGGCTAGTTAGTTAGGATTTCCACACTCGAGGAATATTTGGGGGCTACATGAGGGCAGGCCGAGCGTGGGGATATGGAGTTCACTCAAGGGAGTGGAGTGAAGGAGTAGAGTAGAACAATAAGTAGAGTAAGTAAGAAAAAAGAGTGCATTCTTTAAATAGAGAGTTGAGTGGAACAGAAAGAGAGAGTTCCATGTCTAGTTTTGTCTGAGTTTTTATATGAGTCTAGTATGAGTTTGTATTAGGGTCAAAACAGAGTAGGAATGAAAAAATGAAAAAAAAGCACCTAGCACAATCGAATGGAATGATTGTTGTATAATTTTGGAGTGTCTGGTGCAGATCTATGTTACGAGTCTATATTTGTATGCATTTTGAAGTCAACGAATATAATACAAATTCCTTTTTTCTCTGCAATTGTTTGTGTGTGTTTTGATTTGAATGTATATATGTCTTACTAGTTAATGCTCATTACTCTGTATTTCATTATGAATGAACGGATTTATTAATTCTCAAGAGGCTTCCTTATATGCATTTTCCCTTTTCTTTTGACACAAGACTACCAGTCTCTATGATTCTCATGGCATCTCGGGCGAGACCTTCTTAGGTCCTAGACTGAAGATTGAATATGCCGACGTATTAGGGATTATGTTGGTCAATCTTGAAAAACCATGGGTCTTAAACCCTAAGATAGGAGATTATAGATACTATGATTGACCCAACACTCTATGTGATAAAATGAAATGAAAGCATAGATACCATCTGGACCCCATGTTCATCTAGATGGTAGGAATAAATCTGCCTCTCCCTGAAAGTTCATCCCATCATAAGTATAGTCCTTAATATGTCTCAGGAGATGATCCTAGTGTGCACAAATATTAGCATGAAACATGTTTCCTTGACCCCTACCTTTTCATCATCTCAATATTTGAACCCATCAACACATCCTCATTTCTTGAGGACCTCCATATTAGATACACACATGTGGTTAAAGTGTGGGTATCTTCTCAAAGAAGAACACACATAGTACTATCCCAAAGGCATAATCCCCCCTAATGTCTTGTGATGGGAAGTGAGTTAGTGTTTTAGAACCATTAATAACATCTATATCCACCCATCGTAGGTACCTACAATGACTCTCTCTACAAGCATCATGATTCCACCAGATATCCTATCAGGATCATGGATCCCCACAATGTGAACCATTATTGAAACAATGGTTTGTTTCTCTAGGTGCTCAAGTTTTGCGATATGAATCACATCAATTTTGACCCTAGATTTTTCATTACCATGGGTCTTAACCAAATCCTCCAACCTCCTCCATTGAGGAAAACTGGATGAGTGTCACTAAAGACCCCCATAATTGGTAGTCCTATCAAAAAATAGATATCTTGGGTGTTTATATCTATTGATTTCCACTACACTATAACATATCGTGTATCCACATACTAACACTACATGATGCAAAAGAGTATATTCTCACATTCTCTCACCAATGGGTTCTCAATGTACTTGATCAATCCATGATGATCTAAGGCCCCTCATACCACCTGGTTACAACTAATCACAAAATGGATCTCATCAAATCTCTCTCTCTCTCACCACATGACTCTGAACCTAGACATGCCTACATAAAACGACATTTTATTAGTGATTTATACCTTGTACATATTATCTAAGTTCAGTACTCATTTTTCCCTTCTAAATTTCCTTTTCCAAGAAATTTTGGGCCTAAAATGTGGTATCGGACCAGTGTGAAAAACAACATGTTTTTCACTTTGTACTAGTGTGGAAATAATGGGAAATTTATATGTTCTGAGTGCAAAAACTTCCCCCATTTCCTTAATTGTCCATAAAAAAATTTGGCAATGGTCTCCCTAGGTCCAAGTGGGAACTATCCTAAAAAAGTATACCACTAGAAATAAAAAGGAGGATCACACCACCTACCTAAACCTCACTAGCTGAAATTTCTATGGTCGATTTGTCTATAATAGGCATGAAAAGATTTGGGGCCTCCTTCTTATGATCCACATTTTATTAAGAACGAAATGGAACACACACAAAAATATAGCAAAGAGTAAAACAATATAGTGAAACCTAACTTCTATTAATGAATAAAATAATAGAATATTGTAGAACAAAAACTGGCTAGAATGGTGGTAGTTTATCTCTGAAGATAAAGATATGTCATCTATGCTCATTCACAAAAGATCCTTACAAAGAGGATGAAAAGGGCCTTTTATCATGAAGCCTAAAATAAAAAGAGGAAAAAACCCTAACCCTAGAAGATGAAACACCAAAAATATTGTGGGCCCCAAGGTGGTTAGTTGATATGTCAACTTCCCCGGGGCACAACTTTTGCATACGATCTCCATTTGGGGCACACAAAATCTCGTTGGAAAGAAATATCTAAGGATTACAACTTTTAGGGCCTCAAAATGGCCCCGGAAGTTTGGGACCCGAAAAACTATAGAAAACCTACCAAGAAGATAGATAATTGTTGATCCAATGGAAGAGGTGTGCGACCAATTATATCAACTTGGATCACCTTCTCTCCAGAATCAACATCCACAAATGAATTTGAATTTGGCTATTTATCCTTATTTGTAGAAAAACCCTCATTTTTTGTATGCCTTGTATAGATTCATATGAACTCCAATTGATGTGCCAATTGTATCATTGGAATCATATTTCCCAAACCTTTAAAAGTGTATTCTTATATTTTCTTACTTTGATACTTCAAATAGAAGCCTTTTTTCCTTGAAGCATTTCAGTAGGTGTCTTTATTTTAATTTGAAATTCTATACATTGGTTTTCTTTTTTTAAGCACATTTATACTTTGGTATTAGTTGACTTGTGTACAAGAATTTTCCATAGAATCCCTTGTCTCTCTATGGAATGTTGTCCTCTTTAGGTATCTCTTCTTAAACTGGATTTAGCATAGCATAGAAACCCTCAATGTGGTGTATTTTTCTTTCATTCCTCTTGAAATTTCTTGTAGGACCACCCTCACTCGGGTAGATGGATTATACCATCCATATTTTTCATTTTTCGTCTACCTAGTGATAACGCATTCCCTCCATGGGTGCCCTAGATTAGCGACTCTTGTTGTATTGTGGTTCCCATGTCGTTCAATCCTCCTTAGGATATAGAATATGATTAGTCTAAATCTTGGAGTTGAGCCTCGTGCATCTCTTCTCATAATGATTGACAACCTTACCCCACATACTCCCACACTATTGTTAGGTATTTGTTGAATTATCACATATCATAATCCCTCTACTTCATCCATATTGTGATGATTCTTCATTTGTATACCATGATAACCCACCCCAAAGAAGATTACCATTGATGTTCCTACCCCTGTTTGCTTCAATTCGTAGCTTTCACCTTCAAAATTACATTCATCTATTTTTTTATTGGGGAATTTATCTCCTTGTTTCCCTTTATTTTCCCATTTGGTTTCCCCTTCATGATTTCTTTGGAAACTATGTCTCTAGACACATTGGTTAGATTCTTTGGCATGACCCTTATCCCTTCACCATGATCTTTTATATCCTCTTGGCACCCCTTTAGAATTACCAAGAGGTTCTTGCTCTTGTTTGGCACATATTTTGTGGTAGCATTCCTTTCTTGACTTTGTTCAAAGCATCTACATGATGAGTCACACTTGTTTCCCATGGAGTTTGTTCAATTCCTCTTGAGTCATGTTATATTTTACCCTTGTCTCCATGATTTTTTCGCATCCAGTGTTGTTTAGTTTTGACATCCAATTTTCCCCTTGGTCTATGATATTTCCATGAACAAATTTTTTCCCAATAATAAACCATTCCCTTTGGAATGTTTTCAGAGGATACCAAGCCAACTTTTCATTTATTCTTTGAACAAGGTAAGTCTTTAGTCTATCTCTCTTTTCCTTCTCGTCATCCCTTGGTGTCAGTCTCTATTAGTTATCCTATACTTTCACCTTGTGTTAGTTCTCAAGGATCCTTTAGTCCCTTGAATCCAACATACCTTCACTTGTAGAATTTGAGGATTTATCCTTGTTTATATAAAAAACCTCATTTTTTGTGTGCCTTGTATAGATTCATATGAAATTTGATTGATGTGCCAACTGTACCATTGGAATCATATTTCCCAAACCTTCAAAAGAATATTTTTATATTTTCCTACTTTGATACTTCATATAGAATCCTTTTTCCTTGAATAAATTAAGTAGGTGTCTCTATTTTAATCTAAAATTATATGCATTGGTTTTATTTTCTTAAGAACCCTTACAATTTGGTATTAGTTGACTTGTGTACATGAATTTTCCATAGAATCCCTTGTCTCTCTATGGAATGTTGTCCTCTTTAGGTGTCTCTTCTTAAATTGGATTTATAATAGCATAGCTACCCTCAATATGTTGTATTTTTCTTTCATTTCTCTTGGAAATGCTCGTAGGACCACCCTCACTCGGGTAGATGGATTATGCCATCCATATTTTTCATTTTCCATCTACCTAGTTATAGTGCCTTCCCTCCAAGGGTTCCCTAGCTTAGTGACTCTTGTTGTATTTTGGTTCCCATGTCATTCAATCCTCCTTAGGATCGAGAATCTGATTAGTCTAAATCATGGAGTTGAGCCTCGTGCATCTCTTGTCATCATGATTGACAACCTTACCCCACAAACTCCCACACTATTGGTTGTTATTTGTTAGATTATCACATGTCATAATCCCTCTACTTCATCAATATTGTGATGATTATTCATTTTTATACCAGCATAAACCACCCCCAAGAATATTACCATTGATGTCCCTACCCCTATTTGCATCAATTTTTAGTTTTCACCTTCAAAATTACATTCATCTGGTTTTTTATTAGGGAATGTATCTCCTTGTTTCCCTTTATTTTCCCATTTGGTTTCCCCTTCATGATTCCTTTTGGAAAACATGTCTCTCGACACATTGGTTATATTCTTTGGTAGGACCCTTATCCCTTCATGATGATCTTTTATATACTCCTAGAGCCCCTTTAGAAATATCAGGAGGTCCTTTCTCTTTTTCGACACATATTTTGCGGTAGCATCCCTTTGCTTCCCTTGTTCAAAGCATCTATGATGAGTTGCACTTGTTTCCCATGGATTTTGTTTAGTTCCTCTTGAGACATGTTATATTTTACCCTTGTATACATGAGTTTTTCCCATCCAGTGTTGTTGAGTTTTGACCTCCAATTGTCCCCTTGGTTTACGATATGTCCATGAAAAACTTTTATCCCAATAATCAACCATTCTATTTGGAATGATTTCAGACACTACCAAGTCAACCTTGCCTTTAGGCTTTGAACAAGGTAAGTCTTCAGTCTATCTCTCTTTTCCTTCTTGTCATCCCTTAGTGTCAGTCTCTGTTAGTTATCCTATACTTTCACCTTATGTTAGTTTTCAATGATCCTTTAGTCCCTTGAATCCAACAGGCCTTCCCTTATAGAATATATCACCTATATTCTAGGGATTTGGTTTAGAGGAAAATGTCCGTCTTTCTCATTCATGAGTGTCTCAAACCAATAAGGGGAATCCTTATTTCCCTTTGAATTGGTTGCTTCTCATGTTCTTGAATACAACTTATTATTGCATCATTGAGACTCGTACACTTTATGGTTTAATGGTCCAACTAATTGTACTAGATTCCAAGACATGTGTGATTTGCATCAATCCTCTAGAAGGATTTTCCCTTCAAATAGCTCCCCACATGTTCCAAAAGACACTTGTTTCCATATATATATATATATATATAGAGAGAGAGAGAGAGAGAGAGAGAGAGAGAGAGAGAGAGAGAGAGAGAGAGATTTTCTCTTTGGATGATGGGCATTAGGAGTTCCTCTTATCCATAGGTGCTAGCATACTTCCCTCTATCGACACCAACATCTTGATTCAATGGGTTAGCACTATGTACCCTAGTCCCATTGTCCTTATCGATTGGTTACCTTGGACTAAGATGAGAGAGTTTGCATCACTCTTAGACTTGATAGGATCTCACTGTTAGGATCTAGAAATGTCCTCTTTTCATTACATATTTTACCCATTCAACCTTGTCATCTCTAAGATAACGCCTACTATAATGCGTGCTAAGACATTTTTTCCCCAAGGTATGAATCATTTATCTTGATTTCATATTTTCATTTACTTAGCATGTTTGATTGGTAACGTTCACATGTTTTACCCATAAAATGATTCAACTAATGATCAAAATGTATAGAACATCCAAGTCTTGAAGAATGGTCATTGCTATTACACTAGTTGTTATAGGTATGCGCTAATCTTGGAAGTTGTTACAGCTATGTGCCAATCTTGGAAGTTGTTACAGCTATGCACCAATCTTGGAAGCTATTACAACTATGCACCAATCTTGGAAGCTGTTACACGACTGTTGCAACAGGTGCCACCGATTCTACTGTTACACGACTGGTGCAACAAATGCCACCAATTATGCTATTACGCGACTGCTGCAACAAATGCCACCGATCCTGAAAGATGTTACACCTATTGTTACATGTTTTAACTTACAAGATTAGTTCTAGATCTTGTATTAATGATATCATATGAACAGCTTCAGAATTAGGGATTCTCAAGGCTGTTCTGATTTTGTTTTAACTGAATGACTCTGACTTTAAATAGTAGAGTTTTTGTAATCAGAGGGGACAGATTTGTTACTGTGAGAAAGTGAAGTAAAGTAAAGCTTATTGTACACAAACTTTTTGGAAAATCAATAAAAAAGTGGATTGAATTTCTTTGGCAGACTGTAGCCTATTTATTTGAGAGGATTTAGTGAGAAGGAAAGGGCCCACCTTCCTCACAGATTCCCCTCTGTTTTGAATTCCAGATTAGTTTTTTTAATGTGAATGATTTATCAGTTAAACAATTCTAGAATACAGTTGTTGTTACAGTATAGTTCCTTCCTGTTAGATGCGCATAAATCTGTCTCATGAGAATTAAAAGTCGATTCCTGAACACTGCTAGAGATCTGCTTTCCCTTTTTCTGCATTAGATTAAAATCTTGTTTCCAAGTAAAAGAAAATAAAAGTGTGAATTACTTTCTTGCAATAAGTATATTTCTTTCTGCAATTAGTAGAGAACTTCTTCCTGCAAAAGTAAAATATAAAGTTAGATTAGAGTAGGTAATCCAGGATTCTTATACACTCATCAGTTTAGATTCAACTATGATTTTGATTCTGTAGAACTCTCGTTGTATCAACATAATTGTGTTACTGATAATTTTTGTTTCTTTTTAAACTTCCCTACTACAATTAGATTAGTGTTTCTTTCATAATCTAGCATAGACTATGCACAATTATCTTGAAACAACAGACTTCCCTGTGTTGACAATTTATATTGAACACCTTAATTTTCTATTCATTTAGACAATTAAAGTGCCCAACATTTTGGTGCCGTTGTCGGGGAAGATAATTATAGATTTTTGTAATCACATTAGTTTTATTTCTAAGGAATGATTAGTCTGCATGAATCGAGGAATGCAAGGACGTATTCCCCAAAATACTAACCCTATAGGTACCAGAGGACGTGGAGGAAGAAATCCTACACTGGGAAGGAAAACCTTTGTTGATGAGATTATAGCCAGAGAAAATTCTTCTTCAGGATCTATTTTTCACCCTGCAATTCCTCCAAGAAGACGTAATCCTCAGTACTCGGAACTACCCTTTATTGAAACATCATTTTCATCAAGGTTTGGAGCTAAAGCTGAAGTCAAAGTTGAATATTTGTCACCAAAAAAACAACAAGAAACACTGGAGAACATTGAAGATCAAGGAAGTATATCTCGGAACAGGGAAAATCCAAAAGAAATGGTTTATCGGATCAACGGTCAGATAGTCACTAAAGAAGAGTGGGACGCTTTTCGTGTTGAATGGAGAGAAAGAGAACATATGGAAAATCAAGGGGATAATGAAGAAGAGTTCCACCAGGAGAACCCAAAAAACAACGAAGATCAGGTAAATAATGAAAATACTATCTCTACCCTGGTTTTTCCAATTTCTGATGTTCCCACACGAGGGATGTCTCCTATGAAAAACATACCTCTCTCAGCTCTGCCAAATTTTTATGGATTGTCTACTAAATATCTGGATGAGTTTCTGTTTGAATTTGACATTTTGTGTAGAAGCTATGACTACACTACCACTGCACAAAAGCTTAAACTGTTTCTAGCTACATTGAAGGGTAATGCGTTAAGATGGTTGATGAGCCTTGAAGGAGAGAACATTTCAACATGGGTACAAATGAGGCAGTTTTTCCTGAACAAGTACCAAGAATACTTCCAAACAATAGAATGAAGAGAGGAATTGTTCAAGATGTCTCAGAAGGAGGATGAGACCCTTGAATATTTTGTGGAGCGACTCCAGTATAATCTACAAAGGTCTAGTCATCCAGATGTGAGTAAGGACATTCTGAAAACTATTTTGCTAAAAGGAGTTAGAGAAGATTGTTTAGATATATTGAATATGCTTGGAAAGGGATATATATCTAAGGAATCCTATGAGGACATTGTATATCTCTATAAAATATGTTCTCGAGGATCTACAAAGAATAGGTCAGCTACCAAGGATACCACTTTTTCAAGGGTACAAAAATCAACCAATGGAGGAGCAACAAGAGCAGAAATAGGTAATCTATTAGAAAATTTCAAAACATAGATGATTAACTCTTTTGCTTCACAAATAGACACTTTGAAGGTCAAGCAGAAACAAGTAGAATTAGAGCAAGTATTGTGCATTTTCTATCTGAAATGCAGAAAGAAACATCCACCAAGGGAGTGCTCGTTGAACAGTGTCCAGGTATGTCTTATTTGTGAATTAGATCATGCTATTGACCAATGTACCTCTCTACCAGGAGTAAAAGAATCAATGAAGGCAAATAATGAGGAAGCAGAGGTTTTCTATATAATAACACAAAGGAGACAATGGCAGCCAAGAGGTCAAGGTATGAACTCTCAATTCTCTCCTGCAACACTTAATTATTGGAACAATCAGCCACTATATGGCCAGACGAATGTCCCCCCTCCATATCAGATGCCACCCCCTTTTCGAGATCCCAATGCATGGTTACCTATGCCCCATCAACATAATCAACATGGACAATGGATACCATATTGGAGAGGCCCTCAACAACAGCTCAATTATCAAAACCATCACCAACCAAACCTCTATCAACAACACTCCCAACCCCAGTACCAGCAGCAGCAGTTGCAGTTACCTCCTAATGCCCCATCGAACAATCCTCCCTTACGACCTCAGATGCCTGTGCAACCTAACACAAACCCAAATAATAAGGTCGTTCAAAACATAGATATACACAATGTGCTAGCCTTGTCTATTACTCCTATGACTTGTAATGAAATCAAATTAAGATCAGGGAGAATAGTCAAGCCAATAATTGAAGATGCTTCATCTTCAAAATCAGATAAGGAATTAGGGGAAAGACCATCTACTGATACAAAAGGAATTGACCAACCTATTATAGATTCAAAAGACCCACCATTCCCTGAAAGACTAACAATTACCAAACCTGTGGAATTACCATCTTTCAATCTCTTAGGAGAATTGCAAAATCTGCACATTAATATTCCACTAATGCAAGCGATAAGAGATGTCCCTATTTATTCCAAGATTGTAAGAGATCTCTGTATAAAAATACCTGGACAAAAACCATGGACCCCTCACAGTGCACATAGTGGGGGATTTGTCTGAACTGATGTTAGGCAAACCCCCACCTATTAAATATGGCGACCCATAAAACCCTACAGTCACTATCAAAGTTGGACAAACATCTATTCCCCGTGTGTTAGTCGACTTAGGGGCAGCAATTAACATCATGCCAATAGAAACTACACAATTGTTGCAACTCAGAACACAAATCCGACCTAATCCTACTGTTCTAGAATTAGCTGATCATTCTACCATTAGACCGGAAGGGATAATTGATGATTTAGTCATTTCAGTGGATTCATGGGAGTATCCTGCTGATTTTTTTGTTTTGCAACCCAAAACCCATCTAGGGGGCCACCCTCTAATTCTGGGAAGACCATGGTTAGATACAGATGATGCTTTCATTGGTTTTAGATATGGTTCCATGACCATCTCTGATGGTTATGACACAAAACAACTGACCCTGTATCCTCATGCTACACCCAGTGTGGAACCTAAATTTTTTTTATGGATGGACACTGAGGATGAAAGTGTTATGCCTGTGCTAACCATAGGAAAATCTGTGAGTTTCAAAGATGAGACAGAGGACGAATTAATCAACTGCTTTATTTGTGACTCCTTTGTTGTTACACGGAACACGCACCATCGATTGATTAGATTCTTCGACCCCATCGCTCAGGGAGAGATGAGCTCATAAATGTTCTCAGAAACCACTGAAAATCAAAATGATTCAGCTTTAAAAACAACCACTGTAATAGCAGATAAGGAAATAGAAACAACTGAATTGTTTCCTAAAGTCATTTCTAAGAGCATTGTTGTAGAAATTGACCCTGGAAAAACCTTGAACATCAATCTCGATCTATACACTGCTGAAACTCGTCGATTGATAAAATTATTTATTGAACATAAAGAAGCATTTGCCTGGGATTACATGGATATGAAAGGCATTTCCTCTGAACTATGCACCCACCATATATACATTAAAGAAGAATGCCGACCCTTTTGCCAACCCCAAAGGAGGATGAACCCAAACCTTAAAGAAATTGTTAAGGAGGAACTCCATAAACTTCTCAATGTCGATTTCATTTACCCTATATCAGACAATGAGTGGGTCTCATCGTTGGTTATTGTTCCTAAAAATAATGGAAAATGGAGAGTGTGTGTGGACTATAGAGCCCTGAATAAAGCCACACAGAAGGATCATTTCCCTCTACCATTTATTGATCAGGTTCTAGACAACCTAGCTGGGAAAAAGTTTTTCTCTTTCTTAGATGGATTCAGTGGCTATAACCAGATAAAAATTGCTCCACAGGACCAAGATAAGACCACCTTTACCAGCCCTTGGGGTACATTTTCCTACAAGGTTCTCCCATTTGGCTTGTGTAATGCACCAGCCACTTTCTAGAGAGCTGTAATTGGTATTTTTTTTTATCTGGTGAATGACTGTATGGAGATATTCATGGATGAATTTACACCTTATGGCATTGATTTCGATGAAGCTTTGACTAATCTGGAAAAAGTGCTCAAAAGATGTATAAAGTCTCATCTTTCTTTAAGTACAGAAAAGTGCCATATGATGATGAGCGAGGGTGTAGTGCTGGGACACTTCATTTCTTATGCAGGAATTCAGGTAAACCCAGCCAAAATCCAGGTAATTTTGGACATTCCAACTCCGTCAACT
>ML784556.1:281523-296848 GCA_009831015.1 Picea engelmannii | reverse complement strand
CTTTCACATCACATAAGCTTGAAGCCCTACTCAGTAAATATCATGTTTTACATAGAATAGCTTCTCCATACCATCCACAAGGCAATGGCCAGGTGGAAAGCACCAACAAAGTTATCGAAGCCATTCTTACTAAAACAGTGAGAGAACATTGTCAAGATTGGACAGACAGATTGCATGAATCTCTATGGGCTTACTGAACTACTTGGAGAAACACAACTGGTTTTTCTCCTTATGAGCTGGTATATGGAAAAAGCCTTGTTTTTCCCATTGAATTCGAAATCAAAACCTTAAGAACTGCATCAACAATCAACCTTGACTTGACTATGGCACAGAAGGCCAGACTGCAGCAGCTTGATGAGCTTGATGAAAAGCGTTTGGACGCTATTCATCAAACCTCAATGATTCAACAACAGAGAACAAAATGACATGACCAAGTCATCAAGAAGAAATTATTCCATAAAGGAGATTGGGCTCTGTTGTATGATTCACACTTTAAATAATTTCATGGTAAGCTACGCACACGATGGCTAGGACCTTATGAGGTAGACATTGTTTTTCCCAACGAGACAGTCAAGTTGATCATTATTGATGGATCCAATACAAAGTTACATGCAAATGGTCATCGCTTGCGTCTGTATCAGCGTCCACTGTCCAAGGAAGAATTCAAATCTAGATGTATAGCCGATACAGGTTATCAATTCTTAAAAGGAAAGGAGCTTTCTCCTTCCTCTTCTGAACCTTAGGACTTATCTTGCTCAGACCTTGTATATAAATAAACTTAGAAAAAATTGAATTTCTCTGTTTTTGTTTGAAAGTTTTCTATGCTAATAAATTCAGCCTTGAAGGGTATCAGGCAGTTATGTGTGTGCAGGTGAATTGATGAACAAAAAGGTTGAGTATAGAAAAAAATAAAAAAATAAATAAAAAGAAGAAGAAGAAGAAGAAGAGGAGGAGTCAAACGATTAGTTTATGCAAGTTGAAAAACTTCCTAAAAACTAAGTGATGTAGCGTTCGGCTGATTTCCATGCCGTTACACCCTTTTCCGATCAATTGGCCGATTTTCCTACTGTTAAACCCATTTCCGATAAATTGGCCGATTTTCCTGCTGTTACACCCATTTCCAATCAATTGGCCGATTTTCCTGTTGTTAAACCCATTTTCGATAAATTGGCTGATTTTCCTACTATTACACCCATTTCTGATAAATTGGTTGATTTTCCTACTGTTACACCCATTTCCGATAAATTGGTCGATTTCCATGTTGTTACACCCTTTTCCGATCAATTGGCTGATTTTCCTGCTGTTACACCCATTTCTGATAAATTGGCCGATTTCCATGCTGTTACACCTTTTTCTGATCAATTGGCCGATTTTCCTCTTGTTACACCCATTTCCAATAAATTGGCCGATTTTCCTATTGTTACACCCCTTTCTGATAAGTTGGTCAATTTCCCTACTATTACACAATGGTCGTTTTTCATGCGGTTACACCATTTTCTTTTCCGACCATCTCATTTGTTGTTACACCTACCTCCACCATTCTGGCCGAAGTACCTCCTGATACACTGATCGTTGTTATTATTTCTTATCACTTCACTCTTTCTTTTTTGCATTTCTGCCAATGCTGCTACTCCATCTCTACAATCTTTCCATGTTGCAGCACCGCTGATTTGTTAATACCGCAACTATTTTTCTTTTCGCTTTCTCTGTCCGAAAGTGTTGCTTCATCATTACTTGACTTCACATCTAGCGATTTCCAACTGATCAACTATGGAAAGGAATCCATCTCTGCTCCAGTTGTCATCTCATCATTTCTCACACTATCCTTCATCATGTCAGCTATTCCACGCAACTCAGATGGCGGTTGGATAGTGTGACTACTCCGACAGACCGTTATGTGCGGTAAGATATGAGGTACATGACTAATCCTACGTGTTAAAGTAATGAAGATATAAAATAATGCTTTCCTGTTTTCTCACCACTTGTGCTAAATCGATGCACCTAGAGCCAATCCGATTAGTTGGGGGGGGGAAACGCAAATCTACCCATCCAAGACGCATTTTATACTCACCTCCACCACCTTTTCGACCACACTTCTTTTTTATGAGACACTGTATTCTATATTCAAACCACATTTGAACCTTCTGCGTTTCTGGTTTAGGTGCTAGTTTCTCCTCCTACGTGCCTGTTAGACTCTCAAGCAATATCATGGGAGGATCAGCTATGAGGTATGAACCCGCAAATTTGGACACTTTGTTGTTACACCCAGAGGCCTACCAAATATTTCTCCAAGCCGACTGGATATCGTATTTTAAGAAGATGAAGGGGTTTAATGAAGAGGAGGTATTGGAGTTTAGCCAAAATCTCACCGAAGGATATTCAATGGTGAATGGGGTAAGGATTCCAGTGTCAGAAGAAAGCATTGCTGCTGTGACAGGGTTGCCAACAACTGGAGACCGATGGTTTAATAGAAAAACACATCTTCTGGATGCTCATAAGGGTTTCCTCGTTGACAATGAGCAAGTTCATACCAAAGGCAGAGGTGCAAATGTCAATTCCTTACCAGAGCCATGGGGGAAAGTCACAGAGTTTTTCAAAAGGTACATTACCTGCGAAGGCAGGTACCAAGTTGTTTATTTTTATGATTTCATCTTATTATCACATCTGCGACATTATAAATTCATAAAAATTCCTTATTTTCTCCTCCATTCATTGAATAACATGGCTCATTTTGTAAAAAAATCCAAGAACCCCAAGAACTACATTTCTAATCACAGACTCATCGGACTATTAATTCACTGAGGTATGGGCATTTCCAATAACCCATTACCTTTTGTAGTAGACCAGCCACATTCTATACCTGCATATATGATTGGACCTCTTCCTGAGTCTCTGCCCTTGGCTGCAACAACAGTCCAAACCCCTACTGTTGTTTCTCGTAATACGACTCAGAGAAGAAAATGCACAACCCGCAGCCATCCTAGCACCAACCAGACAAGCCTCGATGGAGTTGAATTGACACAACCTGTAGCTGTGATCGAGCCAAACGATGAACATCCAGCTACTAGACCAAGACATGAGTCACAGCCCTTGGCCGCGACAGTTGTTATTGAAAAAATACCCCCTGCTCCTAAAAAGAGAACCCCTACTCTTGTATCTGGATCACCTAGAAAGTGAACAAGGTCAGAACGGTCCACTGCAACAGCAAGTCTGACTACCCCTTCTGTTTTTGCACCGTAGTAACACAAGAGCCTCCTATTGCTGCAACAATTGTTCCAAGCCCTCCTACTGCCAGTGAATTATCTCAGAAAAGAAAACATCCATTCAAGGGAAAATGTTGAAAAGACCTTGATCGAATTACATCAGCAGCAACTCAGAGCCCTTCTGTTGTTGTGACAAAGAACTCTACAGAGATACGTATACCAGGTTTTACTTTTTGCAAAGAATTTCAAGAAATTGTTCTCTCAATTAAGACTGAATGTACTCAAATTGTAGCAGAATCATCGGCTCCTCCTGATGATTCTGTGCATCATACATCAAGTAACGATGTACATATCATAGTAGACCCCAGTATACCAGAATTTCCTACTTGTGTGGTTGAGGAAGAACATCATGTTCCCCCTCCAGCAACGAAGAAGAAAGCCTCTTCTTTCATTTCTATTTTACCTCGGAGAAGAACCATGTCTACCAGGTTTGCAGAAGCAACAATTGGATGGAAAGCTATGGAACAGGCTATTCCTATTCTTCATCCATTATCCTCTATGGTTGATGAAGGGACTGTCACACAAGAACCAGTCTCTTCCAGTGAACTAACAATGCCAGTAGAGACAGTTGCAAACGATGGGACTGGTATACAAGAACACATCATGCAGGATGAAGTTGTTCCACAAGAACCAGTTGTCCAAGTCGAGACTGTTCCTGATGCAGGAGCATCTCTCCACATCAGCCAGCCAGCCAGCCAGCCACGTCAAGCACATGCATTCAAGGAGGAAGAGAGGCATAGCCCTCATCTTCTATTTTGTAATTGAATGAAAATTAAATGTTTAGGCTGTTGAGCCATAGGGTCGTTCTTCTATGCAGGCATTAGATAGGAAGGCCTTTAATGTTTGTAAGGCTGATATCTAGATCCAGATGTTGGACTAGACAGCCCATTCAATGTAATTGAATAGGGGAGGTGAGATCTGGAGGGAAGCGCTCAAATATCCCCCTCAAGTAAAAGATATTTTAGTATCTCATTTGGTAAGTGTGTGGGAGCATAGGAGAGAGTCTGTGAGTAGAATAAAAAGAGAGAAGAGCCAAGACCTTGTTACAGGCCATGTTCAGGAACACCTTTGTAAAGAGGCATTTTTATTAATATAAACAGAAGCAATTTTTCCTGCATGTATTTTTGTGTTATGTGGATGTCTTGGTGTGTTATTTATATGCTGTAGATGTATGTTGTAGGTTTTTATTTGCATGAGTTCTTGATTTCAGGCTTGAGAGGTCTTTGAGGCTTCACACCAGGAGGGTGTGACTGAACGCTGCGGGTTCTGATAGCCATGCACAGAGGATGCATTTCTGAACTCTGCGGAGTCAGACAGAGACGTGCCAGGTGGGAACAGGAGTTGGAATCAACAACACAGGAGAAGACCTCAAGGTTGTTGAATACCTTGGAGGAAAGGTTGTGTATGAGAAAACACGGTTGCAGACAGAATCTATGAGAAGTTCTGTGAAGCTCTGCCAAGTGGGCATTGAGCATATGCACAATGGTGCATTGTGAAGAACTCTGTTGTGAGTTCTTAAGAAGTCAGAATCACTGAGGATTCTTAATGCTCTGACAGGAGGGCATTGAGCATAGACACAGAGTGCTAAGGAAGAACTCTGCTGTGAGTTCAGACGGAAGCCAGAATCACTGAGGATTCTGAGAGCTCTGCCAAGAGGGCATCGAGCAGGTGCAAGGAGTGCACAGAAGACAGAACTGCTGGAGTTCTGTGAGAAGATACTCTGCTAGGAGGGTATTGAGACATTGTGTAGACAGGCACAGAAGAGAAGAGAACTCGTTGAGTTATGGAATTTAGAGGAAGAATCCATGGAAGGATCTTCACAGGGTTGTTGAACACCTTGCAGACTCAGCAAGAGGTTGCTTGAGCAGAAGGATATCCAGGAGGTCATCCAATTTATTCTCCATTTGTGGGAGAGAAGGAAGAAGGATAAAATCCCTTAGGGGTCTGAGTACACGCAGAAGCTCAGAAGAGATAGCACGTCAGTGTGCGAAGACTCTACCAGAGTGTAGAGGTCAAATCTTCAAGGATTTGAAGACAAGCTCAGGAGGAGTTAGCGTTTCATACGCACGGCGAAGCCCAGAGTGAAGGAGTTGAAAGAGAAAAAGAAGACAAAGGTCGAGGCCTTTGGGATACTTGAAATTCTCCTAAGGCTGGGAAGAAGTGTGAAATCTCAGGAGGGAGCAGAGCCAGCCGCCAAATCGGCAGGAGAGAAGGATTTGGACCGTTGATTTCACGTCCAGAGAGCGAGCAAGAGAAGAGATGATCTAAGCCATCAGATCTTGAGCAAAATACCCGACAGTCGTCGGATCTGCAGAGAGTTGCACAGGGTTTTAAAGCTTCATGAACAGGAGGGTGAAAGTCCCGAAAGGAGTTGGCTTATCGGGATATCGACAGTCGATATATCGGAGTTCTCAAGGTCAAGAAGGTCGAGACATTTCAAGTTCTGAAATAGCGAGAGGGAATCTGAGTCGTCCATCTAAGGAAGGAAATGTGTCGCGCCATCGTCCAATTCGGAGATTCGGTCACCAGGACTCACATAGGTGAGCATTTTTTACTTTGCATTTGGCAAAGTCCTGAGATTTTATCTAAGTCGTCCATCAGTTGAGACACGTGGCGGAGATTGAGCGACCCATCGGTACATCGGCTACTGGGGTTTTGAGTTGACAAAGTATTTTGTCATCGGGGAATCAAAAACTCTGAAATCGCGAGATTGAATCAGGACCATCCATTCGTTGAGGGCACATGGCAGTAATCCAGGCTATCGGGGGAAGTCCCGATAGAAAAGTCAAATCGGCACATCAGGGTTCGACGTTTCACGAATCTTCGAGATGAGACGCCCGGGACATTTGGAACCGCAAAATCGTGAGAAGCGATCAAGATCATCCATCATAGGAGGATGCGTGGAGGAGATCAGAGCATTCAGGAAATTTCCCGAAAGGAAAGCTCCGTTGTGGGGCCTAGCTGACGTCATATCGGGAAATCGAGGATCTCATGGACAAGAAGTCCATACATTTTGGAAATGCAAAGTCCGAAACCCCGATAGGAGATAAGGCTGCGGTCTTATGGGATAATGGTCATATGGGCCAGGAGTTTAGCCAGGAGGGCTAACACATAAAGAGTCGTATCGGTGAATTGGCTCATCAGAGATCGGGGATTCAAGAGAATAGGAACTCTGGACATTGGGGATCACGAAACCCCGAAACCCAAAATTTCAATCGGGGAAAGGTCATAGGCACGTGCAGAGGCCATGATAGGGAAAGAAGGACCCGTGGATCAGGTTTTAACAGAGATCCCAAATGGGAATCAAATGAGCTGCTTCGGCTCACAAATATGAAGCTGATTGAACGATCCTGTGAGCGGGCGAGGTTGAGGTAGCTTCCGCGCCTACATCAAGTGGTATCAAAGCTTGATTCTTACTTGTATATTTCAGGCAAGGGAAGTGAAGAAGGAGAGCACTCTGATACACACATCAAGTGGTATCAGAGCCTGATTCTTTCTTGTATATTTAAGGCAAGGGAAGCGAAGAAGGAGAGCACTCTGATACACACATCAAGTGGTATCAGAGAACGGATTCTGTTTGTATATTGCAGACAGAGGAGGTAGAGGATTCACTCTGATACACACATCAAATGGTATCAGAGCTTGATTCTTGCTTGTATATTTCAGGTGAAGCGAGGAAAAAGGGAAGAAGACAGAGTACTGAAAACTCTGTAAGGATTTGTTTGCAGGTAGGCAACAATCCAGAAGATAGTCGGGAGGACTGTAGGAGAAGCTGAAGCACTCAGGTTTGCAGAGTGACAACAGTTTTCTAGGAGAGCAGACAGAGACAACAAGATGGCTACTGAAGGCCATAGATATGTTGGAAGGCAAAACTCAGAGCTATGGAGTCAAAAAGATATAGATGAAGAGCTCATTTATATAAAGAAAGAAATAGAAAAGCTTGCATTGAAGATGCAGCAGAATGCCAAGCCGAGATGGGTGTATGAATGGCCCATGAGGAAGGCAAAAGCAAAATGGCCAGTCAAGGAGTTGATGGATAGAAGACAGCGTAGGTTGTTAATAGGATGGTTGAGGCATGCTGGAAACCTCGATGGACATGAAGAAATGGTTCAGATATGTGAACTAGAGACTGGGGACATTCTCGGTTAAGGGAATGAAATGAGATCAGTTGAAGATCTCAAGAACTGCCAGGAGGGAAGAAAAGAAATTCCATTTTTCCAGGTGGGCAACAAGTTGAGATCACTGCAGGATCTCACAGACTGTCAGGAGGACAGCCAAGGAATTTCACATTGCCAGCTGGGCAATGAAATGAGGTCGTTGTGGGATCTCGAAGACTACCAGGAGGGCAGTGGAAGCATCTCAGATTGCCAGGTGGGTAGAGATGAGAATTCGAGACTATATGAAACTCTCATGGACTCGAAGGTGAGTTCAATTCAGCAAGGAGTGCTGATGAAGGTGGGATCGATTGATCTCGTAGTCTGCCAGGGAAGCAGCGAATAGATCCCATATTGCCAGGTGGGCAGGGATGAGCAGATGAGTTGGGATCAACCAGAAGAGCTGACAAAGAAGATGAGACTATCTGAGGGTCTCATAAATTCAGAGATGGATTTGGATCAGCAGGTGCAGCTGACAGAGGAAGAGGATTTGAAAAGTCGTATGATGATTGGGGGAATTCAAATATTCCTACCACTTGCCCTAGGGGAGGAAGAAATCTATGTTGCAGATGCAGCAACAATAGAAGAACAATCAGCTAAGACTATCACAGAGGAAGAAGTAGAAGGAGAAAATGAGCATTCTGAGGAATGGCTCAAGATATTCAGCCAAGAAGATGAGAAAGCTGCAGTACTGAAACTGACAGCAAAAGAAGCAGAAGGAGAAAATGAGCATTCTGAGGAGTGTCTCAACAAATTCAGCCAGGAAGATGAAGGGACTGCAACATGGGAGTTTGGAGAAGCTGAAAAAGAAGAAGAGGCACACAGCATTTGCTTTGCTGATATGTGGGAACAGATAGAATCCCTGGAGAGAAGGGTGAAAGTGCAGAGCATGCAGATCCAACAGGTGAGGTTGGAAGCAGATGAAGAAGAAGGCATGGGAGATCACAGTGATCTGCCCATTTGCAGAAAACTTTTGCAGCTGAGGAGACTACATGAGCCAAGCCAACCACTGGAGTAGTTGGACCAAGTGATAGAAGATATCAGAAGGCTGATGGTAGAGTCAACAGAGACTGCCAGCAAGGAGAAGTTGGGCAGAAGAGAAGTAGCAGTAGCAACAGTAGCAGCACAGTAGCAACAACAATAGAATGGAGCAGATGAATAGCTCTAGAGAATGATTTGGGATCCAGGAGGATTTCAACAGCTGAGATGGGAAGCCCATGAGCAGGAGCTCATGATTTTACAGCTGAGGAGTATGATTCAGGAGAATATCTCCACATCAGCCATCCATCCATCCAGCCGCGTCAAGCGTGTGCATTCAAGGAGGAAGAGAGGCACAGCCCTCATCTTCTATTTTGTAATTGAATGAAAATTAAATGTTTAGGCTGTTGAGCCATAGGGTCGTGCTTCTATGCAGACATTAGATAGGAAGGCCTTTAATGTTTGTAAGGATGAGATCTAGATCCAGATGCTGGACTAGACAGCCCATTCAATATAATTGAATAGGGTAGGTGAGATCTGGAGGGAATTTCTCGAAGATCCCCCTCAGGTAAAAGAGATTTTAGTATCTCATTTGGTAAGTGTGTGGGAGCATAGGAGAGAGTATGCAAGTAGAAGCAGAAGAGAGAAGAGACGAGACCTTGTTACAGGCCATGCTCAGGAACACCTTTGTAAAGAGGCATTTTTATTAATATAAACAGAAGCAGTTTTTCCTGCATGTATTTCTGTGTTATGTGGATGTCTTGTTGTGTTCTTTATATGTTGTAGATGTATGTTGTAGGTTTGCATTTGCAGGAGTTCTTGATTTCAGGCTTGAGAGGTCTTTGAGGCTTCACACCAGGAGGGTGTGACAGAACGCCGCAGGTTCTGATAGTCATACACGAAGGATGCATTTATGAACTCTGTAGAGTCAGACAGAGACGTGCCAGGTGGGCACAGGAGCTGGAATCAACAACTTAGGAGAAGACCTCAAGGTTGCTGAATAACTTGGAGGCAAGGCTGTGTATGAGAAAAAACGGTTGCAGACAGAATCTCTAAGGAGTTTTGTGAAGCTCTGCCAAGTGGTCATTGAGCATATGCACAGTGGTGCATTGTGAAGAACTCTGTTGTGAGTTCTTAAGAAGTCAGAATCACTAAGGATTCTTGATGCTCTGCTAGGAGGGAATTGAGCATAGACACAGGGTGCTAAGGAATAACTCTGTTGTGAGTTCAGACAGAAGCCAGAATCACTAAGGATTCTGAGAGCTCTGCCAGGAGGGCATCGAGCAGGTACAAGGAGTGCATAGAATAAAGAATTGTTGGAGTTCTGTGAGAAGATACTCTGCCATGAGGGCATTGAGACATTGTACAGATAGGCACAGAAGAGAAGAGAACTCTTTGAGTTCTGTAATTTAGAGGAAGAATCCATGGAAGGATCTTCACAGGGTTGTTGAACACCCTGCAGACTCAGCAAGAGGTTGCTTGAGCAGAAGGATATCCAGGAGGGCATCCAATTTATTCTCCATTTGTGGGAGAGAAGGAAGAAGGATAAAATCCCTTAGGGGTATGAGTACGCGCAGAAGCTCAGAAGAGATAGCACGTCAGTGTGCGAAGACTCTACCGGAGTGTAGAGGTCAAATCTTCAAGGATTTGAAGACAATCTCAGGAGGAGTTAGTGTTTCATACGCGCGGTGAAGACCAGAGTCGAGGAGCTGAAAGAGCAAAAGAAGACAAAGGTCGAGGCCTTTGGGATACTTGAAATTCTCCTAAGGCTAGGAAGAAGTGTGCAAGCTCAGGAGGGAGCAGATCCAGCCGTGAAATCGGCAGGAGAGAAGGATCTGGACCGTTGATTTCACGTCCAGAGAGCGAGTAGGAGAAGAGATGATCTGAGCCATCAGATCTTGAGAAAAATACCCGACAGTCGTCGGATCTGCAGAGAGTTGCATGGGGTTTTAAAGCTTCATGAACAGTAGGGTGAAAGTCCCAAAAGGAGTTGGCTTATCAGGATATCGGCGTTTGGGATATCGGAGTTCTCAAGGTCGAGAAGGTCGGGACATTTCAAGTTTCGAAATAGCGAGAGGGAATCTGAGCCGTCCGTCTGAGGAAGGACGTGTGTCGTGCGATCGTCCAATTCGGAGATCCAGACACTAGGACTCACATAGGTGAGCGTTTTTTACTTTGCCCCTAGCGAAGTCCCAAGATTTGATCTAAGACATCCATCAATGGAGACATGTGGCGGAGATCGAGCGACCCATTCGTATATCGACTATCGGGGTTTTGATTTGACAAAGGATTTTGTCATCGAGGAATAAAAAATCTAGAAATCGCGAGATTGAATTGGGACCGTCCATTTGTTGAGGGCACGTGGCAGCAATCCAGGCTATCGTGGGAAGTCCCGATAGAAAATTCAAATCGGCACATCGGGGTTCGGTGTTTTGCGAATCCTAGAGACGAGACGCCCAGGACATTTGGAACCATGAAATCGCGAGAAGCGATCAGGATCGTCCATCATAGGAGGACGCATGGAGGAGATCAGAGCATTCGGGAGATTTCCCGAAAGGAAAGCTCCGTTGTGGGGCCTAGCTGACGTCATATTGGGAAATCGGGGATCTCATGGACAAGAAGTCCATACATTTTAGAAATGCAAAGTCTGAACCCCCAATAGGAGATAAGGCTGCGGTCTTATGGGATAACGGTCATATGGGATAGGAGTTTAGCTAGGAGGGATAACGTGTAAAGAGACGTATCGACGAATTGGCTCATCAGAGATCGGGGATTCAAGAGAATAGGAACTCTAGACGTCAGGGATCATGAAACCCCAAAACCCAAAATTTCAATCAGGGAAAGGTCATAGGCACATGTAGAGGCCGTGACAGGGAAAGAAGGACCTATGGATCGAGTTTTAATAGAGATCCCAAAAGGGAATCAAATGAGCCGCTTCGGCTCACGAATATGAAGCTGATTGAACGATCCTGTGAGCAGGCGAGGTTGAGGTAGCTGGGGCGCCTGCATCAGTTCCACAAGAACCAGTCATGACAGACCCAATTGTTACACAAGAAACAATTGTTCCACAAGTAGCAACTATTGATAGTATAACTGCCCCACAAGTACCAGTTACACATAATACTGAGGATGTGCCACTTGCCTAATTGTTTTCCCAAATTGAGAGAAAGATCAGAAATACATAAAATTCCAAAATTACTGCACTAATAATAGAGAATGAAAGCCTCAAATCATATTTAAATACCCTGAAACAAGAGGTGGAGACTGCTCGACAGAAAAATCCAGAAGGGATAACCTTGGACATCCTAGCACTGACAAAAGTTGTTATGGATAGAAATAAATAACTCATGTGCTTTGAGTGTGGAAACATTTACTTTGAGGCAGGTTATAAGATAGTAACAATGCCAATTGATGAAGGACCAACAACTCTCTCAGTCAAGATTGAACATGCAATTACTGCTACACAAAGACCAACAACACTGAGGAGATCTCAACGTCATAAGGTAGATGTTGGTTTACCAACAGCTTTCAAACAAGAACCTTTGTTTCCCTCACGAGTTGTTAGTCAAGCAACTCAAACTGATTTTGTTCTTCAAGACAAAGAAATTCAGACAGATTGTTGACACAGCAGATGTTCTTTTTGACACGGAATTTTTCCATACAAGCACTTAGCAATTTTGCACTAGAGGAGCCAGTTCCCTATTTCAGCTACAAAGTAAGGTTTGCATGTGTTTTTCATGAGGACATGCAATGTCTTCAGTTGGGGGCATGTTAGGATCCATAAATGTCCCTTTTTCATCACATCTTTTTCCCATTCAACCTGATCATCTCTAAGCTAATGCCTACTATAATGCATGCTAAGACCTTTTTTTCCCAAGGTATGAATCATTTATCTTGCTTTTATATTTTCATTTACTTAGCATGTTTGATTGGTAACATTCACATGTTTTACACATAAAATGATTCAACTAATGATCGAAATGTATAGAACAACCAAGTCTTGAAGAATGGTCGTTGTTGTTACACCAACTGTTATAGCTATGTGCCAATCTTCGAAGCTATTATAACTATGCGCCAATCTTGGAAGTTGTTACAGCTATGCGCCAATCTTGGAAGCTGTTACAACTATGGGCCAATCTTGGAAGCTATTACACGATTGTTGCAACAGGTGCCACCGATTCTACTGTTACACGACTGTTGGAACAAATGCCACCAATTCTGTTGTTGCACGACTGCTGCAACAAATGCCACCGATCCTGAAAGTTGTTACACCTACTGTTACATGTTTTAACTTACAATATTAGTTCTAGATCTTGTATTAATGATATCATACAAGCAGCTTGAGAATCGGGGATTCTCAAGGCTGTTATGATTTTGTTTTATCTGAATGAATTTGAATTTAAATAGCAAAGCTTTTGTAATCAGAGGGGACGGATTTGTTACTATGAGAAAGTGAAGTAAAGTAAAGCTTATTGTACACAAACATTTTGGCAAATCAATCAAAGAGTGGACTGAATTTCTTTAGTAGACTGTAGCCTATTTCTTTGAGAGGATTCAGTGAGAAGGAAAGGGCCCACCTTCCTCACAGATTCCCCTCTGTTTTGAATTCCAGATTAGTTGTTTTAATGTGAATGATTTATCTGTTAAACAATTCTAGAATACAGTTGTTGTTACAGTCTAGTTCCTTCCTATTAAATGTGCATAAATCTGTCTCATGAGAATTAAAAGTCGATTTTTGAACACTGCTGGAGAACTTCTTTCCCTTTTTCTGCATTAGATTAAAATCTTGTTTCCAAGTAAAAGAAAATAAAAGTGTGAATTACTTTCTTGCAATAAGTAGATTTCTTTCTGCAATTAGTAGAGAACTTCTTCCTGCAAAAGTAAAATAGAAATTTAGATTAGAGTAGGTAATCCAGGATTCTTATACACTCATCAGTTTAGATTTAAACTATGATTTCAATTCTGTAGAACTCCAATAGTATCAGCATAATTGTGTTAGTGATAATTTTTGTTTCTTTTTAAACTTCCCTACTATAATTAGATTAGTGTTGCTTTCATAATCTAGCATAGACTGTGCACTATTCTCTTGAAACAATAGACTTCTCTGGGTTGAAAATTTATATTGAACGTCTTAATTTTCTATTCATTTAGACAATTAAAGTGCCCAACACTCATGTCCTTGACTCTAGCTTATTTCTGGCACCGTTGAGGTTTGTGCATATGTTTTGGTGATCCAACCTTAGTTGTAGTTCCTTGGATTTTATTTGATCGGTTCAATCATTCTGAGAGCCCTCAACTTGAGATTTTCTCCTATTGGCTCATTTCATATCTTTAGAGCCCCTTTCCCTTTTAGTCTGGATTCTCGGGTTGTTTCCTTTCCCCTATCCCCTGGGAAGGGGAATTAGTTCCTATGTATCCAAATTAATTGCACTCATTATGCTTCTATGTTGTACCAAGATCCTTTTGTTCTAGACATGTATATGTAGGACTGCTCATCTCATTGTATTGTACTCTACACCTTTTTTCTAGCCTCATATTGTATTGTATTTAAGCCCCATTTTGTCTCATTCATCTGGCCCATTTATGCCATGCAACAATATTATATCATTTGTATGAGATATCTTCATGAGGATGGTGTTTCAGGATTAATCCGTAAGTGCAGACACAAACCGATCTCCCTAGATCCACCTGGATCTAGAACAAAACAGGACAGAATATATCGCTTTCCCTAAATCTAACTATTGAATTAAATTGGAAGTGAGAATAATAGACATACCTTGTAATCGCTTCCTTAATCTTTGTTTCTCCTGCTTCACTCCAGCACTCTCGTGCAGTCAAGATCAAAATAGCACAAACCAACCAAAGTGAAAGCAATCCTATATATTCAATAGCTAATCTATGCATATGATCAAGGAGTTATGCAATAAAGTAGATCTAACTTTATGGGAAAGAAACATATTACTGTATCATATTAAATGTGAAAGAGAGATTACAACCGTTGCCTTGATGTCGTAAGGTCCCTTCCAACCGTCCTTCGTTCCCCACACACTTCTTGCTCCAAGGATTCTGAGACCATGGATCTAATAGCTACTCACAATCTATCTTGACAAAGCAAATCTCAAAGCCACTCCAACCAAGCTAATAATTCCAAGCCAACCAAAGCTAACAAGCTCAATAACCAACAAAATCTCACCCAAGCTCAAGATAACTTTCTCCATGAGAATTCCTCTCCTTTTATAAGTTGAAGAAGATAAGGTGAGGAGGTTAGGATGATCCCACTAAATCATGAAAGTGAGTAAGATCCAAACCATTTGGATGCCACCTCACCATAGAAGCTTCTCCTTATAGAAGATTCAAGAAAACGCTAGTTTTTCCCACGTGCTGGCATTCTCGCACCCTAGCTATAGTGCAACCTGTGAACTGTTCACACCCTAGCTATAGTGCAACCTACGAGAATTGGTCATTCTTGCACTCTACCTATATAGAAACCTGCGAACTTCCCTTTTTATAAGGTTTTTACATAGGAAAATGCAACTTCTTTTCTCAGGAAAAGTTCTTCTCCCTTCTCTCTTCAGGAACTCAAGCCACTGACCCCTCTAAAGGAAACAGACAGGTTTACATCATTAACGATCATAGGGATGAAAAAAATAATGTGTAACAGAAAGCCCCCCAAAGTATGAAGTTAGAACAGAGTGATAGCTGAAATACTTTGTCGAGTGTGTGTAGGGAACAAGGAACAGTCGGTCGGAATCCTGCCAACAAACAAGGAAATACAGTACAATAATACATCATCACTGAGGTAGGCATTCCCATACTCAGAATACAAATGACTCAAAGCATAAATGCTGACATGTAAAGATCCATGTCAAGTAAGACAGGTCATGGCCACCAAACATACACTGTGGATCCATGCCAATATGACTCAAATCT
>ML784556.1:259480-271293 GCA_009831015.1 Picea engelmannii | reverse complement strand
AATCTTTATACACTTTCAAGGCAGACCACGCATCAGTCATATTTTCAATATGCACATACATTTCATCATTAACTGAAGCTTTAATAAGTGCTAATGCTTTGGCATTTTTAACTTCCCATTTTGCTAATGTCGCTGCATCTGTCCGCTTAGTGGGCTTAGTATCTTCATTACAGATATCACGCCAAAGTTCATTGTAAATGAGAGTACTTTCAATGAGTCTTTTCCATGTTTTATAAGATTTTGTGCCTTCAAGTTTATCTGAGTCGGAGAATAAATTAATTAACTTCGACATTTGGACTGTAGTGAATGTACGCACCAAAAATAATCACACCAAGGAAGATGAACAACACACCAAACGCATCACACCAAAAGACGATCTATCGGGGCTTGGCCTTGACCCTCGTATAGTCGTTGAAAAAAAAATAAAAAAAATGACTGAGCTTTGTACTTGGCTCCAGTCAAATTTCCAAGAAACTTTGAAAATTTTACACTTTTACAAAACAAATCTTTCTTGGAAACTCTTGCAAAAAGAAAATCACCCCCCCTCAAAGTCAAATTACTTTGAGTTACAATGTATTTCCCAAAAATATTCAAACTGCGTATAAGGTGATTTGGCTGCGCTTTTATTGATTGCTCCTTTTAGGGATTCAATAATGTGAATTTGGCTGCTCTTTTATTGATCTCTCCTTCACTATATACAGTGAATAGTTGTTGTCAACCTTGGTGTAGGCGATCTGTGTTTATCAAAAAAAAAATTACTCAATGCACAGTGAATGAACATGGATTTTTAAATGTGTTTTCAATATCCCATGGATTTTTAAATGTGTTTATCAGATCCCACCGAGAAACACCAGTAGCAAGTACTTCCCCTCGAACCTAGAAGAAGAAAGTCTGCAAGTGAACTCTCGATTCTGTATTATTAGATTGCGAATGTACATGGCCTAGCGTCGAGATTGAACTGGAAGGCTGTCGTGGATCGAACTCACGACCTCAGTAGCATTTTTAAATATTGTTGCACGGCCTGATCGCTGGGCGGATTTGATGTTGGGCGTAACTGAACAATCACCCCACGCGTCCTCTAAAATCAACACGGATCTTTTTCTTTTCTCGGATCTAGCACGCGATCAAAATAATTAATTATTGTGTGCGTGCACATTAATCTGGATATCAATAATCTAGCTGCACAATAATTCGCGCGCACAATAATCGGCTGCACAATAATACGGATAAAATCTGGAGCTAGAGCTTTGTAATTCATGCACTCGGATGCAAATGGGTTTAACCTGATTCGCGCACACACGGACTTATCTGCAGCAAACATGAACTGTGCATTGTTTCTGAACTGAATTTGCGACCATGGTTCGAATCTCCGGGAGTGTATTGGTGAGATTTAGTGTGTGCAAAATGATAACTCGAATTTGTAGGAACGCAGGCCAAAAATTCGCGTGCCAATATTCCTATTTTGCATTAGTTGCAAATGATTCGCGTGCACGATTTACTGAGGGGATATTTATTTACCACTGCACGCATTCTTTGGTTTGCACAATAACAGAATAACCAGTGTAGGAGCTCTGTAATTCGGATCTATGTAACCAGAATTAAACATAATTATACAATAATGATACCACAGAATTCACACACCGAATTTGCACACAGAATTATACCACAAAATTCGCACACACAGAATTCGCGCACACCGAATTATACCACAATAATGGCAATAGTCGCGCGCAAATAATGGCCGAATAATGGCTCACGCAGAAGAGGGATTAGCTGGAACAAAATTTCGCAGATATGGAGAACGTATTGGCAAGTCTGATAATGGGATTTGCATGGGATATGGGAGTGCATACAACAACTCATACAGCGAGTGCATACAACAATGAATTTTGCAACAAATGCAACGCAGGACAAGGCAAGGATTTTGTTTAAGAGAAAACAAATATGGGAACGCATCAACCGGCAACCAATACTTCAGGTGGTGCACTTAAGAATGTTGCAGAAGACTGATCTTTTTTTTTACACAGAAATTAATGGCAGAAATTATGCCAGAAACTATTTTTCTGAGTCTAATGACCAAAAACTAAAATCAACAATTTCTTTTCCCTTTTTTAAAAAAAAAAATTTGAACAATAACTGACTGATTTACTGACAGAGTATGCGTCGACTTTGCTTGGACTGCAACGCAGAGATCTCTTCCGCCGATCAACAAATCTCTTCTTCAGTTCAGCAGCATTACTGGAGCTCTGATACCACAATAATGGCCGAAGTGTCCTCAGACACACAATTTTATTAATGGAAAAGAAATTACATAAGATACATTGAAAGAGTTTACATCCAACAACTCAATACTCTTGCAATGAGCAATATATAGGCTAAAAGTCCTAACAAACTCAAGATATGGATCACTTATTAAATAAACAAGTGTCCATTTACAATAAATGCTATCTTAACCATCTTAAAACAAATCTCCTAATTTAGGGCCTAAGATACGACACTTTTCTAGAGTCATATCTTTTACAACAATAATGTATCTCTAAAGTTCTACATTTATTTAACAAATATTCTAGATTATTAATTTAATATTCTAAATTAATAATCTTTTTTATTCTAACGTTATAAACTATGATAATTGTATTTTGGATTATCTAACAAACTGGGCATCAAAAGACTTAATCCAAAAATTTCACAAATGAGTTCGCAGTCTAGCAGTGTATTACAATGCGAGAATTAGGTATTCTCGTAGGCTAGACATGGGTTGACTGCGAGGTGTTCGCACTGGACTGAACATCAGGGTGCGAACCCAAGTGATTCTCGCAGGCCACTAAAGGGTACAATGCGAGAATGCCTGTAAACAAGAAAAAATTTGAAAAAGGGCAAAATTTCTGAGAGAACTCTCAGATCCAGAGAGTCTTGATGGATCTCCCACAGACTCAGAGATCATAAATCAAGCAATCAAAGGAAGGGAAATGAGAATAACTAAGAAACAATATGTTCCCCAGTGGAGTCACCAATTTTGTTTCAGGATTAATCCGTAAGTGCGGACACAAACCGATCTCCCTAGATCCACCTGGATCTAGAACAAAACAGGACAGAATATATCGCTTTCCCTAAATCTAACTATTGAATTAAATTGGAAGTGAGAAAAAGAGACATACCTTGTAATCGCTTCCTTAATCTTTGTTTCTCCTGCTTCGCTCCAGCGCTCTCGTGCAGTCAAGATCAAAACAACACAAACCAACCAAAGTGAAAGTAATCCTATATATTCAATAGCTAATCTATGCATATGGTCAAGGAGTTATGCAATAAAGTAGATCTAACTTTATGGGAAAGAAACATATTACTGTATCATATTAAATGTGAAAGAGAGATTACAACCGTTCCCTTGATGTCGTAAGGTCCCTTCCAACCGTCCTTCATTCCCCACACACTTCTTGCTCCAAGGATTCTGAGACCATGGATCTGATAGCTACTCACAATCTATCTTGACAAAGAAAATCTCAAAGCCACTCCAACCAAGCTAATAATTCCAAGCCAACCAAAGCTAACAAGCTCAATAACCAACAAAAGCTCACCCAAGCTCAAGCTAACTTTCTCCATGAGAATTCCTCTCCTTTTATAAGTTGAAGAAGATAAGGTGAGGAGGTTAGGATGATCCCACTAAATCATGAAAGCGAGTAAGATCCAAACCATTCGGATGCCACCTCACCATAGAAGCTTCTCCTTCTAGAAGATTCGAGAAAACGCTCATTTTTCCCACGTGCTGGCATTCTCGCACCCTAGCTATAGTGCAACCTGCGAACTGTTCGCACCCTGGCTATAGTGCAACCTGCGAGAATTGGTCATTCTCGCACTCTGCCTATATAGCAACCTGTGAACTTCCCTTTTTATAAGGTTTTTACATAGGAAAATGCAACTTATTTTCTCAGGAAAAGTTCTTCTCCCTTCTCTCTTTAGGAACTCAGGCCACTGACCCCTCTGAAGGAAACATGCATGTTTACATCATTAACGATCATAGGGATGATGAAAATAATGTGTAACAGATGGGTATTCCTACCTTTTCCTTATTCAAATCTTATATCATTTTTTGACTTCTTATTGACAAGTGGTTTTCCATGGCCCTTTCATAGGCAGTCCTCCTTCCTTGGACACTCCCCTCCCTCCTTGGTACTCTTTGTACTTGGATAAATAAACCGTCAAGTATTCTAAACATAAAATTTTCTCCTAACCTCACACATCTGGGGAAAATCTATTATCACACAAAAAATACTCACTTGTGACATTTTCAATTGTCTTACGAAAATATACCACTACCAACATGTTTAGCTTCCATTTCACCTCATTTTCCACCATCATTTTACCTCCAAAAGATGCCGAGTCAAACCAATATTTTGAGAAAAAATGCACAGGACAAATATTTCCCGTAAAAGTTGTGCCACAGGTGTAGAAAATACCCCAAAAAATTGTACATCTTTTCCAAATGACAAATTTTTATTGTTTCAAGTCTAAATTTTCCAAAAAGAGAAGTTAGTTACATGTGGACCATTTTGAACACTAATTTCTAATCTTATCCTTGATTTGGTCATCTTTAACAACTATTTGAAGGCCTTGTCAAGGGGTTTTAACCACTATTTTCCATCTAAACAAAGACTTGAGGTCACTCCATCCATTCATAGTAAGGTTATGCCATCAAAATCATGCCGAAAATCTTGAGGACCTCTTCCTCTTGATAGTGAATTTCTTATTTAGGTACCTTGTTGACACATTAAGAAGGGGATCATACATACACCAAGGAAGTTAAGGACCCATCCCAATGAGGGGGATTTGGAGCAAATAAGTCTTCATCAAGTTCTCTTCATGGGTGTATCTTTGGCATATCTATTTGGTATGGAATTATTGTTTCATTCTTTAAGCTCTTGTTCATGTTATGGTTTTGTTTCTTGCATTGTCTATTTATTTTCATGAATAAAGTGAGTCTGAGAATGGACGATATAGATTAAAATTAGGGTTTATAATTATTACAACCATTATTGTATATGCTTGATTCACAACCATCAAGTTAGTGTGGTTTACCCAACTTTCACACAAATTGCACAGAACATTAATCTCATTAGTAGTCTATTACGTTAACGTTCTTGGGAATTGTTGTTTAAGATTTGGTATGTTTTTGTGTGATCAAAGTTATCTATTGTGGGATATTGGTTGTTTGTACTTTGAAAGCCTTAGAACAATGCATCAATATTAGAATTAATGTGTTTGGGCATGTTTATAAGAGTGCACATTGCATGGTAATCAATTTCCCATAAAGGGTTGTTGCGTAAGTGAAGAGCTTAGGAATGTTATCCATTTCCAGCAAAATATGATACCAACTTTAGGGATTGAACACAAACCATATGGTTCTTGTTTCCAAATCTATGGTAAATTTTTAGAATTTATAGAAGTGTATTTCAATAGACATAGTTAACAATTAAATGTTTATGTAACGAATTTACTCATAAGACAAATGCAATGTGTTAATTTTTCTACTTTGTACGTGAGTAATGCTTTCACAAATAGTTACAAAGGCACGCCAAAATTCATTATTGTAACTTATTATAAGTCATGAAAACCTTGTTACATAGATTGGAAACATTGATCCTAACCCATTTTTATATTATCAAGAAAAAAAGTGCAAAATAAGAATTAACCAAGGGAAAATTGCAAGGATATTGGCTTGTTGAATCACTTTGTTTTGACAAAAAAATTCCCAAGTCATAATAACCAATTGAGGAGGTAAGCCATAGAGGACCTATTAAGGTATACTCTTCATGGCCCATGGTAATTCAAGTTGCGGTCAAATAACCAAAAGTAATTTTACCTCTTACTTCAAGAGGGATAGAGCAGTTTCAACCCCCCTCTATATCCACCAAATCATATGTATCCCATTTCGGTCATCGCTAATGCTTTCAACAAAGGAGTCATGTGCTATCAAGTAGCACCCTACCTTATCCTTATATATGCAGCCATATACAAATAACCAATTGTAATTTAACCCATACTCAAGAAGATAAGGTTGATATGTGACATATCACAACTTTTGGGAAGAAAAAAGAAGTAATGACATGTATTATTTAATAAACAAAACCTAATTAATGTGTGCGTATCAAAGTTATTCATAATGAGAACAAATTTTGGGAAAAAATAGACTTTAAACTTTGATACTATTGTGATTGTAGAATGTATATTCTTTTCTTCATTAAATTTTAAGTCTCACAAATATGTTGCCATTATTTAAAGTATAAATATTTCAATAATGAAAACACACTAAATACATTGATACAGGGATGTACTCTTACTTTCCTTAGAGGAGTTTAGAGAAAATAGAGATGAGATTCTCATGCACATTGTTGAAAATGAGCCACCTAAAGTCTCCTCAATGTCATTTTCAATATCTAGGCCACAATAAACTATTCAGTGGCAACTTTACTTAATCACTTGGTCAATTTCAGTAATTTTTTCCCAAAATAATTTGTGGTCTCAATGACACATTGTTGATGCCATTTTATGGAAAATATATCAACTTCATTTTCAATGTACATGATACACTCATGCTTAGTTATTGTAGTATACACACTAATTCAGGAATTGTTTACGAACAATTTTCCATTTTTGGCCACCAGTTTGTATATTTTTGAATTGAATACTAGGGTGTGAAATGGTACTAATTGAATGCTTTATTTTCCTATTGGGGTGTGAAAAGGTATTAATTGTATGCTTTCTTTTCCCAATTAGTTTTGTTTTCCTAATTAGGTTTTGGTCAAAATGTCTGCAACCTACTCATATGTGGAGATATATCGAGGCTTAACTTCTCCCTTTTGGATCGTGTCTCGGATGAAGTGATACCTAATCTCAATATGGTTAGTTTTGTCATGGAATATTGGATTCTCAGAGAGTTTGATACAACTTTGATTATCAGAGTATATAATCTCGGGCTCCAACTCCTAATCAAATAATCATGTAAGCAACTTTTGAAGCCAGATGTTTTCACAACTATCCATACTCGCTTCCATATACTATTCCTCTGCTGAACTGAGTGCAATGGAAGTCTGCTTCCTATTGAACCATATAATTACTGCTAATGAAATACTAAAGCATCACCTTGGGGTGATTTTCCTATCTATTGCACTCCCTACCAAATTTGAGTCTGAATATCCTTATAGCCTCACTCCATCACCTCCAATATACCTCAATCCATACTCCACTGTACCTCTCAAGTAGTTGAGCACACGCTTCACTGCTACCCAATGCACCTACCTTGGCTCCTCTATGAACTAGCTCAAGGTGTTCACAAATAAACATATATATGGCATGGTGTTGACCAAATACGTCAAGGAACCTATCAGTGGTTTGTATAACCTAGGATCCACCAACTCTAAATATGAAGTGACAACCTTCTTCAGGTTGCTAACCATATTTGTAGCCATTGATCTACAGTCCTCCATTCTTAATCTCTTTAATATATCTACTTTGTACTTCCCTTGACCAAGGAATATATCTCCCGACCATATCGCTAACCCCAATAAATAATGCATTAATATAATATCCTTCATATCGAACTCTGTAGCCAAATATGATTTTCACCCTTCTATAAGCTCCTCTACACATGTGAGAAACAAATCATCTACTTACAACACCAATATAAGTGGATCCATCCCAACAAGTATGAAGCACAAGTAAGGATCTACCTCACTCTTGGTGAATCCCATACTTTGCAAGTATCCTTCAATCCTGGAATACCATGCCCTAGGTTTTTTTTTTAGTCCATACAAGGATTTTTTAAGCTTACCTACATGAGACTCCCTCCCATGTACCTAAAATCCCTTAGGTTTCTCTATATATACTTATTCCTCAATGATCCCATTGAGGAAAGTTGTCTTTGTGTCCATCCGATGAATCCTCCACCCCATGATTGAGGAAATAGATATAACAGCTCGAATGGAAGCATATCTGATGACTGGAGAAAATCACTCCTTGTAGTATACTCCCTCTCTCTAAGAGAACCCTGTCACCACAAACCTCTCCTTTAAATTCTCGATGCTTCCATATGCAACATGATTGATATTGAAGAGCCACCTAGAACTCACAACTCATTTCCCCTTTAGTCTTGAAACTATGTCCCAAACATCATTCTTCATGATAGAGGTATACTCCTCCACCATGGAATCCTACCAAAATTGATGATCTGTCACTTCCCCAAAAATGGAAGGCTCAACACGAATTTTTCAAATCATAAGTGTCATATAGTTAGGAAATTTGTTTGGAGGCCTACTCTCCCTAAATGTTCTCCTAGGAGCCTCACCAACATACCTCAATGTTTGCAATAACCACCTGGGTATCTTGATATAACTGCAAGGGGCTAAGTCCTCCTCCCCACCTGAATTTTGACTACCTAAATTGGGAGATGTTGATCATTTTCAATCCTTCAAATCCTCTTTCCCATCATCCTCTACCACTGGTGGTGATTCTTGAGATTTATTAGATGCCAAGTTCTCCTCAAACTTAGCATATCTACTTACAATTGTCTTATGTTGGACTGGTATGAAGATATTTTAATCCTTTGAGGTCTCATTATACCCCATGAATATTCCCTTCTATCTTGAAGACTCCAACTTCCTCCTCTTCTCCACGGGTAGATGGATGTATACTGGACAACCAAAGACCGTCTAGTGTCCTATCTCCGACTTCACTCCTGTGAATGCTTCCTCAAAATTCTTGTCCCCCAATATCCTGTGTGGACTCTTGTTCTACACATATATTGTTGTGTTACACACCTTTGCCCAAATAAACATAGGTAGATCTTGATCATGTATCACAACCATGGAAGAACCGATAATGTACCAATTCTTTCTCTTCGCAACCCCATATTTTTTAAAGTTGTATGAGACTTCCAACTCCCTCTTGATCTCTGCCTTCTTGTAGAAATCATTGAATTAATTGGAGGTGTACTCTCACCCATTATCCAACCTCGAGACCTTGATATTTTTCCCTATCTAATTCTCCACTTGAGCCTCGACACAGCCTTGAACACTCGTAACTAATTGAAGAATGCATCCTTGGTATTCATAAAGAAGATCTCGATTTTCCAAAGTCATCAATGAACATCACATAGTATGACTTTCCCTAAACTGATGCTATTGACATCAATCCACTCACATATTAATGTATAGGATCTAAGATCCCCTTGGACCTACTCTCGCTGGTTGGAAAAGGATCCTTGGCATTCTTTCCAAGTGCACACCCTCTACCACGCAGTCCTTGTGTTGTGCTAGTAAAAAGGAAAGAAACTAGTGAGAAATCCCTCTCAAAATTCGAAGCAAACTCATCCAACTGAGTTTCTTCATATGCTTCTACCTGCTACGATTTTCCTCTTCCTTTGTTATTCTCTAGACATTGAGATGCATAGTGACCATTCTTATGGCATGCTAAACACTTGAGCTTATTCAATTCCTTCTTCCCCAGCTATGATGTACCTCTATTACTATTACCCGTCTTGTTGGGAACCTTCCCTTTTCCCTTCCTTCTCTTATTGACAAGGGTCGGGTTCTCATCACTACCTCCTTGATGTATTCCTTTAGAATCCTCCTGAGTTTCTTCCCAGATACAATTGTCCCATAACCTTTGTCAATCCGGAATATTTTCCCAAGCACAGACTCCCTTGACAAATGGTTCCCAAGACTTTGGGAAACCATTTAGTGCCACATTTACAATTTCTACATCATCCACTTTCTTCCTAATAGCTGCAAGTTGATCACGTACCTGAGTGATCCTCATGAAATAGTTGATAATATTGTCAGATATAGACATCTGCACTGATCTAAGTTTATTTCTTAAGATCATCTTCTTATTCAAGTTATCATTCTAGAATAAACTTACCAGGGAATCAAACATTTCCTTGTTCATCTTCTTCTTGGATAATTGAGGAATCAAATGATAATTTACTACATCCAATATTACTCGCTAGGATTTGATCTCCTTCTTCTTGTGAGTTTCCATTGCTTGTGGATCTGTCAGTGGAGGAACTTCTTTGTCAACAATCTCCCAAACATCATATTCCTTCAAAAGAAAAGTAACTCTTTCTTTCAAAGATAATAGGTTGGATGCTCCATCCAAGATGTCTTTAACTCTCAGATTTGTTGTTTCCATCCCTTAGATATGATAATATTTCATGGAAATAACCTTCTACCGAAACTGCCCCTATATAGACTTGTACGCAACCTGCTTGACATGTGCCACATGTATGTATGCGAACTGTTGCACTGTAAAGCATGTATATGCACTCTACTCTTCTACTACTCGTGTCTGTACGCACTATGCTATACTGATACACATGTACAGACCTATAGAAACAAGTTATGTTTCTCTACGTCTGTTTCCAAAAATTTATCCTTCAATTTCCAAACTACTAATTTATAGATCTGTAGAGACATCCTTGCAGATCTGACAGTTCTTCTGCAAATTGTTGTGGGTCTGAAATCTAGCTCCCTCTCAGAGTGAATTCTCTAATTCTATGTCAAATTTCTAATCCCAACACCTAGATAAATCAAATTAGTAGCTCACAAAACAAAATACACTTGATGGAATAATTAATTGAAATAAATAGAAAAGGAAAATAAACCAATTCCAAACACACAAATATTTATGCGCTTCAGATCATCTTATCATTAGAATAATATCAAAGCTCACAAGGGCTCCCTTACGAAGAAAATGTCCCACTGAGAAATACATAAAACTACATACAACACCTGTAAAACCTAGCAACTCCTTTGTGGTTGTCCAACCCCATACATTCACTTTATCATATTTGTACATGCCTTTCCCCACTATATCCCACATATGTATGTGCTTTCTTGCACTATAACCCATGTACATACACACCCCATTTGACCTGCACAGTGCGTACAACTCGTCCCTACTATTGTGGCTATGATCTTTCGGATCCTCCTGTAGTTTCCCCTATTCTCTCTTCTCCTCTAACCTGAACTAATATCTAGATGAAAGTCCTTCTTCACCTATCTGAGATATCCTTGAGAAAAACTCCTCTACTCTCTTTCTCTATCATATAATGGTTGTATGAAGTGTCTTCCCCCTTCACCCTAGCTTTTCTTTTATAATGTTGATTTATGACCTAACCCCAATCTCCACAGTGATTGACAATTGAGATTAAATCTCACCTCACTTGAGATCAATGGCTAAGATTTAATTCACTAATTCTAATGACTTTAACATTTCATTAAATTAAACTCAACTAATTAATAAAAGAACTTTACTTTAATAATTCCTTTAATTAAATTAAATTACTAAGGTAGAGGGATTTAGACGACTTCCACACATGTAGACACTTAGATCTACACAGAAGTACCTGTCTAATGCTACAAACATAAACAACACTCTCTTAGCATACTTTTCAAACTACTCTCCAAACTAAAAGTTAACTAATTGGAGAAAATCTCTCATATCCAATTAAACCAAACAACCTATTGGAATCAAATTGGTCATGCAGAGACAAACTCTACATTATAATGACCAATACAATAACAAACCACAATATTCTCGTATGATCAAGTATCACAAGTTAATATTTAATACAAGTAGGAGTTAATAATTCCAACACCCCCCCTTAATGAGTATTTCTCTCAATGTCTATCAGGTCAGGGCTTCATCAACATCAAGTACTCTACAACACATGCTCCCCTAGATACCAAAGACTCCAACAAAGTCTATATTTTTGTTCAACCAAGGACTTGCCTCTTGTAGACATCATAAATTTGTAGAAG
>ML784556.1:197223-258099 GCA_009831015.1 Picea engelmannii | reverse complement strand
AAAAAAAAAAAAAAAAAAAACTCATATAATATTTAAAGGAAAAATAAAACTTGTTATCACCTAAAAACCACTCACTTGTAACATTTCTAGAGGCGTTACTTTACAATAAGGCCACCATTTGACCAAACCCTCGCGGGCTTAATGAAAACGCACTATCAAAGATGCTTCGAGAATTTAGAGAAAATAGAGACGAGAATCTCACGCACTATGCAATATAAGGTGAAAGTAACAAGTACAGATCCACTGCATACTGTTGAACAAGAGCAATCTAACGTGGCAATATCAGGACACACGACACATAATATTCCATGCAACTTCATTTCAATATAAAGGACACGTCATATTCCATGGCAATGGCCTGAAAAGGTCTTTCTTGGAAATTCCTGAATATACGTGTCCTCTCAATTTTTCACTACTGAAAATGAAGTTGAGGCAAGTTGCAACGGACGTGTCCTTTACCTCTTACTTGAAGAGGAATAAGATTGTTTCAATCCCTCTCTATATCCACAAAATGGTCAATGTCCCATGTTGATGATACTTATTTATTATTTAAAAAACAAAACCTAATTAATAGATGCATGTGGAGGTTATTTATACGGGGAACAACTTTTTGGAAAAACATAGTCTTTTGACTTTGCTTCCTATCGTGATTGTACAATGTATGTGCTTTTCTTCACTAAGGTCAAAAGATGCATACAGGTACAGATCTGCACATTCTTGGAAACGAGAAACCCTAACGTGGCCTCAACTTCATTTCCGAAACATGCAAATATTCCATGCATCTTGACTTTGTAGGGAATTTTCGTAAAGTTTTCCTGAAAATAATTCGTGGTCTCAGTGACACATCGTTAAAGCCATTTTCTTGAAAATATCTCGACTTCATTTTCAATGTACATGGCACATTTTTTAGGCTTCAACCGAGTAAAGATTCATGGAAATTTCTGGGACCTTGTTGAGGATTCAACCAAACTAAAGTTTTTATGAAAATATTTGTGTGGCCTCAACCTTAGAGTTCTATTAACGGGGACTCAACTTGAGTAAAATTTTCAAGAATTTCCATGAAATTATTTCGGTGGCCTCAACTCCATTTACAATCTGATTGTACATGTATGATGATGACGTTGACGTTACATAAATGTTTTCATGTCCATGAAAATGAAAATAGGAGTAGGTTAACTGTGGAGTAATCTTCTCTTTCTAGTGTCTTTTCCTGTCGGTTTTTTGGTGATGTTGTTTTAAATTTTTGGTCAATCTAGAATTTTAATGATTTTCTGAGCATCTGAGTTGGTTTAAAATGGAGCAAAACCCCTAAAATAAGGTTCTAAAATACATGAAATTTTGATCATGCAAAACTCAGGCTACCCCTGAAAATCTGACCTATTCAAGTCCATTTTTGTTTTGCCTAATTAGGTTTGTCAAATTTACATCAAATTGTATTCTTTATGGCAAATTGTAAGATCAATATATGTTTATGTTGTATTCTTTGGCTGTGAATGTGAATTTGTAGAAGTCCATATAAAGGAATAACCATTCATAGAAATACATGGGCACCTAATTGTTGCAATCATCTAATTAGTGATGGGTTCGTCCAATACCTTTTTCCTTACCATTTTTCCATTGTTCATTATTTCTTGATACCTTTTTTACCCAATTTGTCTCACTTTCCACTAAGGTATGAATCTTCTCTCATATGCCATTCTTATACATTTCTTAGGAAAATTGTTACCCTTTAGAACTATCATTGCTATAGAGGAGTGTAACACCCTGTTTCCCCCAATTTGTAATTAATCATAAAATAGGAATTACCATGCTAAGGCATGAGGACAATGTAAATGTATTATTGTTTAATTTCCAATAACTGAGTGTGGGGCTGGAGCCTTGAAAGTACTGGCCATGATATCACTAGAGGAGAGAAATCAGTTAATGAAGAAAGGACTGGTGGTTGAACAATCAACCACCCCCATGAATAGAAACATGGGTTGTTAGCCCGAAGTATTGCAGAGACCCGTAGACCTGAGCTTCCTTCTGACAGAAGGAACATGATAGGTCAGCAAAAACCTTCCAAGGAAAGAGAGATACATATGGGGACAACCAGATGAGAGCGCAAGCTCGTAAGGCAGATGTGCAGAGCTCTCCAGCGGATGATGATCAGAAGGCCACAATATTGATGCTAAGCGAGTATCTCATAAACCTCGCTGAGGCCATAGCAGAGAGAAATCTCCCAAAGTTGCAGAGAACTGAATCCGAGCAGAAATCGAACAGAGAAAGAATCCTTGAGACTACGAGAGTTCCCTGGCGATATCATGGCTTGGCACGGGGGTGGCTAGAGTGCTAAGAATGAATGCCTCTGAGCCTATGGTAGGGTGGAAGGAAGAACACCCACAGTCGGTTAGTTGGCGGCAACCTGTAATAGATGAGTATTCTCCTACACTGTGTAATTAAGCTGTAACTGTGTATTGAAATTGGATATACTGTGAATTTTTGAGTAAGGTGCATGATTTCTTAATGAGTATACTGTATCCCTTCTATTTCTTCTTGGTTGTGTAATTAGGCAAGTAAGCAATTATATGGTTTGGGCATGATTTGTACTCATCAATGCTTGTGCTCCATGGTGGCTTAAGCCAGGGCCACGAACTGTGAGTTCGTCGACCTCAGGTACAGTTTCATGTACGCAGGTTGACCCTCCTAATCTCTTTGAGTCCCTTGGAGGACGGAGTCAGTTGAGCTCAGGAGGGGTGGTGCAGGTATGCACAGGCTCTCTGCGAGGCAAGCAGAGACTGAGAACCAGTTACGTTCTAGACTTGATGAAGGAGTGCAAGAATAGTGTAGAAGACCCTTCTAAGTGTTAAGCCCAGGAGAAAGAGCACAACGCTCTTAAATCCTTCATAACTGACGAAGCTTAGGAAGAACAATGAGGTTCAAGTAGCGAAAGGGAATGCCCTTTTGTTTCAAGGATGAATGGATGAGATCCTTTTGGAAGGATCCAAGGTCCGTCACGACCATTATATTTGAAGAGGGAGCATGGGTGTTAATGCCTCGACTCCTTCATTCTTCGCAAGTAGTGATGAATTCTAATCGTAGATCCAAGGATCTATCAGGACCCTCCTCAACCGTCAATCTGACACGAGTGGGTTAGTGCAAGGAGTGAGCAAGAGTGGACTCATTCTAAGTCCCAAATCTCGGTAGAGATAGCGTTCTTAAGAAACGAAGACGAGACCCAAAGCCTAGGGTTCGTCAAAGGATAAAAGGCCATAGCCTTTGACACGTAAAGATTTGAGAATTCAAAGGGCAGAGTTCTAAGAATTCGCGAGGCCCGAGTTCGCGATCTAATGGTAGCCGTAAGATCCAGTGGAGTACGAGCATTGATTTGGCTCCACGAGATTTCAACATTTCAGAACTCGGGAGGGCGAAGGAAACAACAACCTAGAAGTCGAGACATGCGAAATCTCGACACGATCAAGATTGTTGATGGTGGAAAGGATCAAGACCGTTGGTCCGTGGAGAAGGGATATCGCAATTTCGACTATCGGTGAGGGGAGGAGCCTTGCATTGTGAACCCCCGACACGCGAAATCCCGACACTCTCGGAGGTTGAGCCCTGGGTCACAATCGAGGGTCACCACGAGAGGATTCAAAGGGAGGAGCTAGAGATCGTTAGCTCCTTTCAGGATTTCGGGACTTGGAGGAGCAAGGGTGCCTTGCACCATGAAACCCCGACTCGCGAAATTGCAATGCGCCCCTTTTTGAGTTAAGTCGTTGGATCACAGGAGGATCATAGATCGTTGATCTGACGTGAGCAGATTTTGGGAATTCGGGTATCGGGAGGAACGAAGGAAGTTGTCTTGAAAAGTCCCGAAATGCGAAGTCTCGATTCAAGCGAAAAGGTGTGGACCGTTAGACCTACGAGGTAGTCAGCCCAACATTGACCACTTCAGGAGAATAAGGGTTTAGTAACGGCAAAACTCCCGAAGGCCGGTGTGCCGAAGTTCATCATAGCCATTGGCGATAGGAAACACATGGCACCGGATCCTTCGCTTCGGGGGTTTAGTGTACCGGGGAAAATTGATTGTGTGGAGTAAGAACTCCTAAATTTTGAAGTTCTGAAGCGCCAAAATAGCCGCCTGTAGTCTTGGTATTCAGTCATCGCATATGGTCCTATGCGAAGGTCACCGAAGGAAAAGGGGTTAGGCCCTGACTTCTCAATTAGAGACCATTAAAAGAAAGGATTCGTCCTTGTAAGGAGAACGAAAATTTAATGCATTTACACTATAGAAGCTCCTTCACAAGGGTGGGTGTGTTAGAAAATGGTATAAGAGCATGGTTACAACACTTGGTCTGCTTGGGCTCATGCGAGAGTCGCATAAAGAGTTCGTTCATGTATGACTGTTCGAGAGATTAACTGTATGAGTTCGTGACGAAGCTGGTTGAGTTTCAATCGTTTCTCTTCTGAGACTTGTATGCAAGGTGTGCATCTTGAATGAAAGAAGTGCGTCGACTGAGTCTTGGACTGACTCAAATAAGTTCAGAGAGAATTGGAGAAACTCATACCAAGTGCAAGGTGTGCACAACGTCTATAAGCCAACAAAATTCGAAGAACCAGTGCAGAAGAACACCAGGTGGGCGAGAAGCATTTTCTTTCCAATAAAATCCTTCGAAGTGAGTTATTTGAAATCTTGAGAATGCAAGGGTGCATGCAAGAATTCCTTGGAATCCTTGAGGTTGCAGCAGAAGCCAAGCCTTAGGAAGGACAGAGACTTCGAAGAATTCGAGGAAAAGGCGAATGTCGAAGCCACCTTGCAGAGGTTGATTCCAGAAGAGTTGACGCCAAGTTCTTTGGCTTGAAGTCATTGAAAATATGAATGGACGGTGGAATTTCTTGGAGGGAGGAATACCAAAATTCTATGAACCGTTAGATCTAGTAGATCACCAGAGATGATAAGGCTGATAGCCTTTCATCACTCACAAGATCAGGAGGAATAGTATCCGTTAGATTAGGATCAACGAGAGTCATTGATCTAGATCTTCGAGGTTTAGACTATCGGGAAAATAGAAGCGAAGACTTTCCCAAAGTTGCGAAAGGTAAATCGTCAATTTAATCAGGGTCGTTGTTTAGCGGAGAACCTGAACCGTAGATCTGGTGTAATCAGATATTCGGGAGTCAGAGGTTTGGAAGTGAAGGTAGAGTTATTCGCTAATTCTCTGAATTGCGAACTCCTGAAATAATTGGGAGCTGGGACCCAGTTCCTAGCGGAAGATCACGATGGGTGCATAAGAGGGAGGGATAGCACTTTCTAGGCCCTTAGTTAGATCTCGGGATCTCGGGGGTTGGAGTGTTGGATGTGTATCACACAAATAGTCCCGACATCATGAACCCCAAAATCGCGACACGATCGTGGTCTTCGATCGAGGAGAGCTTAGGACCGTCAGATCTGGTCCTAGGGAGAGGTCGTCAATTAGAGATCGAGGGTTTGGGAAAAAGGAGTCAGGAGTGACTCGCATGCAAAAATATCGAAATCGCGAAATGCGAAGTGCCTTTTTGTTAGGATTGTGGTCACCGCCAGTGGTTGTGTGAGGAGGAGGTGTGAGCTAGTATGATGAATACTTAGTTGTGTGTGTATGCTTGAGTGCATGGATCTAATGCATTGAGAAGCTTCTTGATATGAAGCCTAATATTACTACCGGTTAGATACAAATGATATCAAATGTGTGATTCATGCACATGTATGATGTAAGAGTATAAGTATACTAAAATCCCGATATGGTTTCCCTAATGAGTGAAATATAAAGCAAGTATTGCACTTGTCCAAATTAAATGAACACTATGGATGCATAGCTGACTCCATTCTGGGGAGTCATGAAAGTTCTGTTCCAAATAATAGCCTAAGAGGAATGTATTCCATTTCCTTAGGAAACACTAATATAATTAGATGAAAGAGTAAATGAGCAAGGATGCTCTGTTGTCATTATAAGAGGCAAATTTTTATGCCTTTGAGGATCACATGAGAATGGTTGTAACCAATCATGAGTTGACTGATTTTAAGTAAAGATGTAGGTGGGATGCGAAACATACTTATGACCGCTACTGACAGGTTTAAGATTATGACTATGGTTAAGTACATCATAGATGTAAGTTAACAAAAACCAGAACATGTATGGATGCATAATTCGGGTACGTGACAAAGATGCATGTTTATATTCCTTAAGGAATATTTGGTAAACAACTAAAGCTAACTCAAGGCTGAGGCCATCAAAAATAGTGATGGATATGCAATAATAAAGTTGCATGCCGAAGGAGTTCCCTATGGAGGAACTGTGTGAAGACTCTGTTAGAAAAACAAAGTCACAACCTTAATGACTCCTGAGAATTAAGCAATGAGCCACAAGCTTATATATATATATACTAGAATCCTGGATTACATTTTGAAAAACATCATGTAATGAATAGAAGACTAACAAATGAATACTGACCATTCTTATAACTGAATGGTAATGTGCAGGATGCACATGTTCATGATTCATTATGGCAAAAAAAAAAAAAAAAATTGCTATTAAAGCATGCTAATGTATCCTAAGAGTTAGGATGAGCCTAACCCAAGGCTGCTCAGGAAAAGAGAAGAAATATCACAATAAGAGGTAGATTGCATAAGTAAAGGGGGAGAAAAGGAGGAACACTTTCCTCACCCTAAGAACCCTAAATTGTTAACAGAGCCACAGGATTAAAAGAGCAGTTGTGGAAACTGGTATAGTTGATATAAGGAAAGTAAACCCCCCTGAGTATGATTAAATGAATAAATGAGTACATTTAACTGATTAGGCTTGGTTGAAGCCATGATTAAGAAAAGGCAGTGAGGCCTTAGAGATAACTCAACAGGAAAAGTTGGAAGAAGGGGAGAGTCCTCAATTCTTCCTTGTTGAGTATTATGTTTTCTCTTGGAAGAGAACACTGATTTAATAATAAAAGTAAATGTTTTGACACCATAGTGATAAGGGTTGTATTTCTAAAGATACAATCAAAATTTGTTTGTGTTGTAGTTGTGGAAACATTTGAGGATAATGTTATGAAGTGCATGAAGAGATGCTAGGACATTTTCAAGATGTTTTATGATTTTGAATGTTATGATACATGAATTTGGTTTAATATTACAACTAATGTAATTGAGACTATGATGATGCATGCTATGTATAGAAAGGAATTGGATCTATTAAGGAAGACAATTTCCAATCACAGGCAACCTCAAGAAGAGGGTGACCATGGGAAGGCTGCGGTCGAAAGAGTGTTGACAGGACTGCGAAAAATCCCACTAAAGAACTGCTGATGGGGTAATATCAAAGGGGGTGCTAGCAGCCATAACTGATATAAAAATGTTCATGCCTATGTGGAAAAAGGTATGAAGGGATTGGGTAAGAATCCTTTCTGAAATGTTTTACGGTCTTAATGATTATGTATGAAATGTTGGAAGGTAGTTGTATGCCTTGGATACCCAAGTAGGGTATGATTAAGGAAGGAGGACCTGAATAATGGAGGCATGAACCTCTGGTAGTAAAGACCGACTGTAACCCTCGGAATAATTCATGAAATGATATGTCATGAATACATGGACCAATCAAGGAACGATTGGAAACAAAAAAGTGCTCATAGATAGCACGTTGAATGGAATTGCTTCAAGGAAATGGATGTTTGCATAAATCATAGACAATGGAATTTTCAGTGAGGAAGGAGAACCTTCCAAGGTTTTACTTACATTATGAAAACGCTGAAGGAAAACAAATTTGGGTGGCCATGAGCGGTGGCACTCTGGTTATTAATGGAGGAAGAATTCTTAAAGGAATTCATGTGAAACCTTTGAGTTTCATGTATACTGATCTGGGGTCATGATTGGCCTATAACAGGAAGCATGGTCTTGTTGTAGGAGTGAATGAAAAAGAATAAGCCATATGATGAAAAGGTTGGTTAAATTCCAACACACCATGACCAAGAACCTGTCATAAAGTGTGACAAACTTGGAATCAATGCAAGAGTGCATTGGGTATGAATGTGGCCATGAATATTGGCACATTTGTTAAAATCCTTTGAAATGTTGAATTATGTTTTGAAAAGTTTGGTATGTTAAAATGAGGCATAGGCAAGGATTGAGATCTCCTTTTTATGTTTATGCAAAAGTGATGAACTGTTAATATGCATGGTCTTGAATACACACACACAGACACACATATATATACATGGATGCACGAGAGACTAACAGTTTGTTTTGTTGTGTACAGAATGAACTATAGGAGGAAAAGGGTCCTGAATATGGAAGTGTTGTAAGCCCATAAGTAAGACCAATTTCCTGCCGAGCCAAACAACAAGGAATGGAAGGAAGAGTTTTGGATATGGAAATGTTGTAAGCCCATAAGGAAGACTGATTTCCTGCTGAGCTAAAATGTGAGAAGAAAAGATCTGTTCAGAAAGGACAGATGAAGGTTGTCAAAGCTGAAGATGATGAAAAATGGCTACTACTGAGCCATGAGAACCCCGTGATAAGTCATGATCACCTGAAATACATTGTGTTGAGGTAACACAAGCCAGAGGGATGCCTCGACAGAGCAAGTCTAAGGGATGCCTCGACTGTAAGACTTGATAGAGTCTCTAAAATTATTTTTGTGCGAGAAAACCTTGGCAGGGAAAGATGGATCACTTGAGGGATTGTATAGCAGTGAAGGGGATGCCTCTGCCTTGGCCTAGAGGGTGAGTTATTGCAAGGAAGAGGAGACCTTAATAGTTCTTTTAAACTATTGGGATCATGCACACGGTGGGTAGTTCTTCTTATGCAAGAAAACCTCCGCAAGGCAAGATGGATCGCCCAAGGGACTGTATAGCAGTGAAGGGGATGTCTGAGCCTGGGCCTGGAGGGTGAGTGACCTCAAGGAAGATGAAACCATGATATCTCTTGTGAACTATTGAATTGGAATCATACACCCAATGGGCATGTCAAGGAAAAACAATGAGCATGGATAACAAAATAACCATGTGGATACAAATCCACAAACTGCACAGATAAGTATTGTGCTAGATTATGAAATTATCCTTTGAATTTTGAAAAACATTAATATGTTTTCACATAAAAAAAAATTGTGACTAACGTACTTATTGGCCAAGAATTATTGAAGGCAGGTGACAAAGACTAAGGTTCTGACCGAGAAATAAAGATCAAGATTTCTGAAACAACTGAATAAGAAAGGCATGACATATTTTTTTTAGAAAGAACACCGACGATGGTGTTTCTTTAAGGGGGAGGGAATTGCAACACCCTGTTTCCCCCAATTTGTAATTAATCATAAAATAGGAATTACCATGCTAAGGCATTAGGACAATGTAAATGTATTATTGTTTGAGTTGCCAATAACTGATTGTGGGGGTGGAGCCTTGAAAGTACTAGACATGATATTAGTAGAGGAGAGAAATCAATTAATGAAGAAAGGACTGGTGGTTGAACAATCAACCACCCCCATGAATGGAAACATGGGCTTTCAGCCCAAAGTACCGCAGAGACCAACAGACCTGAGCTTCCTTCTGATAGATGGAACAGGATAGGTCAGAAAAAAACTTCTAAGGAAAGAGAGATACACACAGGGAAAACCAGACGAGAGCGCAAGATCGTAAGGGAGATGCACAGAGCTATCCAACCGATGATGATAAGAAGGCCACGAGCTTGATGTTGGGCGAGCATCTCATAAACCTCGTTGAGGCCATAGCAGAGAGGAATCTCTGAAAGCTGCAGAGAACTGAATCTGAGCAAAAACCAAACAGAGAAAGAATCCTTGAGACTGTGAGAGTTCCCTGGTGATATCATGGCTTGGCACGGGGGTGGCTAGAGTGCTAAGAATGAATGCCTCTGAGCCTATGGTAGGGTGGAAGGATGAACAACCACAGTCGGTTAGTTGGGGGCAACTTGTAATAGATGATTATTCTCCTACCCTATGTAATTAAGATGTAACTGTGTATTGAAATTGAATATATTGTGAATGTTTTCAGGAAGGTGCATGATTGCTTAATGAGTGTACTGTATACCTTCTATTTCTGCTTGGTTTTGTAATTAGGCAAGTAAGAAATTATATGGTTCGGGCATGATTTGTACTCATCAATGCTTGTGCTCCGTGGTGGCTTAAGCCAGGGCCACGAACTTTGAGTTCGTCGACCTCGGGTATAGTTTCATGTACGCAAGTTGACCCTCCTAATCACTCTGAGTCCCTTGGAGGATGGAGTCGTTTAAGCTCAGGAGGCGTGGTGCAGGTATTCATAGGCCCTCTGTGAGGCAAGCAGAGACCGAGAACCACTTACATTCTAGACTTGATGAAGGAGTGCAAGAATAGTGCAGAAGACCCTTCTAAGTGTTAATACCACGAGAAAGAACGCAATGCTCTTAAATTGTTCATAAATGACGAAGCTCCGGAAGAACAATGAGGTTCAAGTAGTGAAAGGGAATAACCTTTTGTTCCGAGGATGAACAAATGAGATCCTTTTGGAGGATCCGAGGTTCGTCACGACCATTAGATTTGAAGAGGGAACATGGGTGTTAATGACTCGACTTCTTCATTCTTCGCAAGTAGCGATGAAATCTGAGTGTAGATCCAAGGATCTATCGGGACCCTCCTCAACCGTCAATCTAACATGAGTGGGTTAGTGCAAGGAGTGAGTAGGAGTGGACTCATTCTAAGTCCCAAATCTCGGGAGAGATATCTTTCTTAAGAAACACAAACAAGACCCAAAGCCTAGGGTTTGTTGAAGGATCAAAGGCCGTAGTCTTTGATATGTAAAGATTTGAGAAGTCAAAGGGTAGAGTTATAAGAATTCGCGAGGCCCCAGTTCGCGATTTGATGGTAGCCGTAATATTCAGTAGAGTGTGAGTGTTGATTTGGCACCACGAGATTTTGACATTTTGGAACCTCGGAGGGAGAAGGAAACAACAACCCGGAAGTCGAGACATGCGAAATCCCGACGCAATCAGGACTATTGATCGTGGAAAGGATCAAGACTATTGATCATTGAAAGGATCAGGACTATTGGTCCGTGGAGAAGGGATATTGCAATTTCATCTATCAGGAAGGGGAGGAGCCTCGCATTGTGAACCCCTGACACGTGAAATCCCGACGCACTCGGAGGTTGAGCCCTATGTCATAGGCTAGGTTCACCATGAGAGGATTCAAAGGGAGGATCTAGAGACGCTTAGCCCCTTTCAGGATTTTGGGACTTGGAGGAGCAAGGGTGCATTGCATCATGAAACCCCAACTTGCAAAACTGCGATGCACCCCTTATTGAGTTAAGTCGTTGGATCACGGGAGGATCGTAGACCATTGATATGACGCGAGTGGATTTCAAGAATTCGGGTATCGGGAGGAACGAAGGAAGTTGTCTCAAAAAGTCAAAAGATGCATACAGGTACAAATCTGCACATTCTTGGAAACGAGAAACCCTAACGTGGCCTCAACTTCATTTTCGACACATGAAAATATTACATGCATCTTGACTTTGTCAGAGGGAATCTTCGTAAAGTTTTCCTGAAAATAATTCATGGTCTCAGTGACACATCGTTAAAGCCATTTTCTTGAAAATATCTCGACTTCATTTTCAATGTACATGGCACATTTTTTAGGCTTCAACCGAGTAAAGATTCATAGAAATTTCTGGGACCTTGTTGAGGATTCAACTAAACTAAAGTTTCTATGAAAATATTTGTGTGGCCTCAACCTTAGAGTTCTATAAACGGGGACTCAACTCAAGTAAAATTTTCAAGAATTTCCATGAAATTATTTCGATGGCCTCAACTCCATTTTCAATCTATTTTCAATCTGAGTGTACATGTATGATGATGACGTTGACGTTACATAAATGTTTTCATGTACATGAAAATGAAAATAGGAGTAGGCTAACTGTGGAGCAATCTTCTCTTCCTAATGTCTTTTTCTGCAAGTCCTTTGGTCATGTTGTTTTAAAATTTTGGTCATTCTAGAATTTTAATGATTTTTTAAGCATCTGAGTTGGTTTAAAATGGAGCAAAACCCCTAAAATAAGGTTCTAAAATGCATGAAATTTTGATCATCCAAAACTCAGGCTACCTCTGAAAATCTAACCTATTCAAGCCCATTTTTATTTACCTAAAAAGCTGGTCTTTTTGCTAATTTTTAACCTATTGCCATGGAAATATTCAGTGGCAAATGTGTATGTCATTATAACAAAACTATTCACTGCCTTAATTCATTTTGGTCTTGGATTCTTGGTTTGCGTGCTCTAGAGTGTATACTAGTTCAGTTTTACTTTGGGGACATCCTTTCTGAACATATTAAGTGATTAAAGAGCTTCGAAGGTAACTGATATTAGTCAATAGTTTTTCATAGTTTCTCTAGGTCATTTGTTTCTCTACGTTCGATAGAACTTGATGTGGCACAATTATGTTTAAATATACATCAAACTGTATTCTTTATGGAAAATTGTAAGATCAATATATAAGGTATGAATTTTCTCTCATATGCCATTTTTATGCCATTTTTATACATTTCTTAGGAAAATTGTTACCTTTTTGCACTATCATTGCTATAGAGGAGTGTAACACCCTGTTTCCCCCAATTTGTAATTAATAATAAAATAGGAATTACCATGATAAGGCATGAGGACAATGTAAATGTATTATTGTTTAATTTTCCAATAACTGACTGTGGGGGTGGAGCCTTGAAAGTACTGGCCATGATATCACTACAGGAGAGAAATCAGTTAATGAAGAAAGGACTGGTGGCTGAACAATCAACCACCCCCATGAATGGAAACATGGGTTGTCAGCCCGAAGTACCACAGAGACCTGCAGACCTAAGCTTCCTTATGACAGAAGGATCATGATAGGTCGAAAAAACTATTCCAAGGAAAGAGAGATATACACGGGGAAAACCAGACGAGAGCACAAGCTCGTAAGGGAGATGCGCGAAGCTCTCCAGCAGATGATGATCAGAAGAAAATGATATTGATGCTGAGTGAGCATATGATAAACCTCGTCGAGGCCACAACAGAGAGAAATATTTGAAAGTTGCAGAGAACTGAATCCGAACAGAAACTGAACAGAGAAAGAATCCTTGAGACTGCGAGAGTTCCCTGGTGATATCATGGCTTGGCACGGGGGTGGCCAGAGTGCTAAGAATGAATGCCTCTGAGCCTATGGTAGCATGGAAGGAAGAACACCCACAGTTGGTTAGTTGGCGACAACCTGTAATAGATGAGTATTCTCCTACCCAGTGTAATTAAGTTGTATCTATGTATTGAAATTGGATATACTGTGAATGTTTTGAGGAAGGTGCATGATTGCTTAATGAGTACACTGTATCCCTTCTATTTCTCCTTGGTTGTGTAATTAGGCAAGTAAGAAATTATATGGTTCAAGCATGATTTGTACTTATCAATGCTTGCACTCCGTGGTGGCTTAAGCCAGGGCCATGAACTGTGAGTTCGTCGACCTCAGGTACAGTTTCATGTTCGCAGGTTGACCCTCCTATTCACTCTGAGTCCATTGGAGGATGGAGTTAGTTAAGCTCAGGAGGGGTGGTGTAGGTATGCATAGGCTCTCTATGAGGCAAGCAGAGACTGAGAACCACTTACGTTCTAGACTTGATGAAGGAGTGCAAGAATAGTGCAGAAGACCCTTCTAAGTGTTAAGCCTAGGAGAAAGAGCGCAACTCTCTTAAATCCTTCATAACTGACGAAGCTCAAGAAGAACAATGAGGTTCAAGTAGAGAAAGGGAATACCCTTTTGTTCCGAGTATGAATGGATGATATCCTTTAGGAAGGATCTGAGGTCCGTCACAACCATTATATTTGAAGAGGGAGCATGGGTGTTAATGCCTCGACTCCTTCATTCTTCGCAAGTAGCGATGAAATATAACCGCAGATCAAAGGATCTATCGGGACCCTCCTCAACCGTCAATCTGACATGAGTGGGTTAGTGCAAGGAATGAGTAGGAGTGGACTCATTCTAAGTCCCGAAGCTTGGGAGAGATATCATTCTTAAGAAACGCAGACGAGACCCAAATCCTAGGGTTCATCGAAGGATCAAAGACCGTAGCCTTTGACATGTAAATATTTGAGAAGTCAAAGGGCAGAGTTCTAAGAATTTGTGAGGCACGAGTTTGTGATATGATGGTAGCCATCAAATCCAGCGGAGTACGAGCGTTGATTTCTCTCCACGAGATTTCAGCATTTCAGAACCCGGGAGGGAGAAATAAACAACAACACAGAAATCAAGACATGCGAAATCCAGACGTGATTAAGACTGTTGATCGTGGAAAGGATCACGACCGTTGGTCTGTGGAGAAGGGATATCACAATTTAGGCTATCGGCGAGGGGAGGAGCCTCGCATCGTGAACCCCCGACACACGAAATCTCGACACGCTCGGAGGTTGAGCCCTAGGTCACAACCGAGGGTCACCAAGAGAGGATTCAAAGGGAGGAGCTAAAGACCGTTAATGCCTTTTGGGATTTCGGGACTTGGAGGAGAAAGGATGCCTTGCACCATGAAACCCTGACTCACGAAACTGCGACGGGCCCCTTTTTGAGTTATTTCGTTGGATCACGGGAGGATTGTAGACCGTTGATCTGACGCTAGCAGATTTCGAGAATTCGAGTATCGAGAGGAACGGAGGAAGATGTCTTCAAAAGTCCCGAAATGCAAAGTCCCGATTCGAGCGAAAAGGTGTGGACCGTTAGACCTACAAGGTAGTCAGCCCAACGTTGACTGCTTCGGGAGAATAGAGGTTTAGTAATGCCAAAACTCCTGAAGACTGGAGTGTCGAAGTTCATCCTAGCCATTGGTGATAGGAAACACGTGCCACCGGATCCTTCGCTTCGGGGGTTTAGTGTACCGAGGAAAATGGATTGTGTGGAGTAATAACTACCGAATTTTGAAGTTCTGAAGCGCCAAAATAGCCTCCTGTAGTCTTGGTATTAGATCATCGCATATGGTCCTATGTGAAGGTCGTCGAAGGAAAAGGGGTTAGGCCCTGACTTCTCAATTAGAGACGATTAAAAGAAAGGATTCGTCCTTGTAAGGAGAACGGAAATTTAATGGCTTTACACTATAACATCTCCTTCACAAGGGTGTGTATGTTACAAAATGGTATCAGAGCATGGTTACAACACTTGGTCTGCTTGGGCTCATGCGAGAGTCGCATAAAGAGTTCGTTCATGTATGATTGTTCGAGAGATTAACTGTATGAGTTCGTGACGAAGCTGGTTGAGTTTCAATCGTTTCTCTTCTGATACTTGTATGCAAGGTGTGCATCTCGAATGCAAGAAGTGCATCGACTGAGTCTTGGATTGAATCAGATATTTTTAAAGATAATCAGAGAAACACGGACCAAGTGCAAGGTGTGCACAACGTCTAGAAGCCAACAAAATTCAAAGAACTAGTGAAGAAGAACGCCAGGTGGGCGAGAAACATTTTCTTTCTAAGAAAATCCTTCGAACTGAGTTATTTGAAATCTTGAGAACGCAAGGGTGCACACAAGATTTCCTTGGAATCCTTGAGGTTGCAGAAAAATCCAAGCCTCAATAAGGATAGAGACTTCGAAGAATTCGAAGAAAAGGCGAAGGTCGAAGCCACCTCACAGAGGTTGATTCCAGAAGAGTTGACGCCAAGTTCTTTGGCTGGAAGTTATTGAAAAACTGAACGGACGGTGGAATTTCTCGGAGGGAGGAATACCAAAATTATGTGAACCTTTAGATCTAGTAGATCAGTAGAGAAGATAAGGTTGATATCCTTTCATCACTCACAATATCAGGAGTAATAGTATCTGTTAGATTGGGATCAATGAGAGTCGTTGATCTAGAGCTTCAAGGTTTCAACTATCGAGAAAATAGAAGCGAAGACTTTTCCAAAGTCACGAAAGGTAAATCGTCGATTTAATCAGGGTCGTTGGTTAGCGGAGAATCTGAACCGTAGATCTGGTGTAATCGGATCTTCGAGAGTCGAAGGTTTGGAAGTGAAGGTAGAGCTATTCACTGATTCTCTGAATTGCGAAGTCCTGAAATAATTGGGAGATGGGACCCAATTCCTAGTGGAAGGTCACGATGGGTGCATAAGAGGGAGGGCTAGCACTTGCTAGGCCCTTAGTCCTATCTCGGGATATCAGGGGTTGGAGTGTTGGATTTGTATCACACAAATAGTCTCGACATCGTGAACCCAAAAATCATGACACGATCGTGGTCGTCGATTGAGGAGAGCTTAGGACCGTCAGATCTAGTCCTAGGGAGAGGTCATCAATCAGAGATCGAGGATTCAGGAAAAAGGATTTAGGAGTGAATCTCTTGAAAAAATCCTGAAATTGTGAAATGCGAAGTGCCTTTTTGTTAGGATTGTGGTCACCGCCGGTGGTCACGTGAGGAGGAGGCGTGAGCTAGTATGATGAATAATTAGTTGTGTGTATGCTTGAGTGCATGGATCTAATGAATTGAGAAGCTTCTTGATATGAAACCTAATATTACTACTGGTTAGATACGAATGATATCAAATGTGAGAGTGATGCACATGTATGATGTAAGAGTATAAGTATACTAAAATCCTGATATGGTTTCCCTGATGAGTGAAATATAAAGCAAGTATTGCTCTTGACCAGATTAAATGAACACTATGGATGCATAGCTGACTCCATTCTAGGGAGTCATGAAAGTTCTGTTCCAAATAATAGCCTAAGGGTAATGTATTCCATTTCCTCGGGAATTACTAATATAATTAGATGAAAGAGTAAACAAGAAATGATTCTTTGTTGTCATGATAAGAGGCAAATGTTTATTCCTTTGAGGATCACATGAGAGTGAGTGTAACCAATCATGAGTTGACCGATTTTAAGTAGAGATGTAGGTGGGTTGTGAAACATACTTATGACCGCTACAGACAAGTTTAAGATTATGACTATGGATAAGTACATCATAGATGTAGGTTAACAAAAACCAAAACATGTATGGATGCATAATTCGGGCACATGACAAAGATGCATGTTTATATTCTTTAAGGAATATTTGGTAAATAACTAAAGCTAACTCAAGGTTGAGGCCATCACAAATAGTGATGGATATGCAATAAGGAAGTTTCATGACGAAGGAGTTCCCTGTGGAGGAACTGTGTGAAGACTCTGTCAGGAAAACAAAGTCACAACCTTAATGACTCCTGAGAATTAAGCAGTGAGCCACAAGCTTATATATATACCAGAATCCTGGATTACATTTTGAAAAACATCATGTAATGAATAAAATAATAACAAATGAATACTGACCATTCTTATAACCGAATCGTAATGTGCAGGATGCACAGGTTCATGATTCATTATGGGGAAAAAAAATTGCTATTAAAGCATGTTGATGTATCTTAAGAGATAGGATGAGCCTAACCTAGGGATTCTCAGGAAAAGAGAAGAAAGATCACAATAAGAGGTATATTTCATAAGTAAAGGGGGATAAAAGGAGGAACACTTTCCTCACCCTAATAACCCTAAATTGTTAACAGAGCCGTGGGATTAAAAGAGCAGTTGTGGAAACTGGTATAGTTGATAAAAGGCAAGTAAACCCCCCTGAGTATGATTAAATGAATAAATGAGTGCGTTTAATTGATTACGATTTTTTGAAGCTGTGATTAAGAAAAGGAAGTGAGGCCTTAGAGATAACTCAACTGGGATGAAAATTCCTAGGCAATATAGGAAGAGTTGGAACAAGGGGAGCGTCCTCAATTCTTCCTTGTTGAGTATTATGTTTTCAACTTTTCTCTTGGATGAGAAAACTGATTTACTAATAAAATTAAATGGTTTGACACCATAGTGATAAGGGTTGTATTTCTGAAGATACAATCGAAATATGTTTGTGTTGCACTTGTAGAAACATTTGAGGATAATGTTATGAAGTGCATGAAGAGATGCTAGGACATTTTGAAGATGTTTTATGAATTCGAATGTTATGATACATGCATTTGGTTTAATATTACAACTAATGTAATTGTGACTATGATGATGCATGCTATGTATAGAAAGGAATTAGAGTTATTAAGGAAGACCATTTCCAATGATGGGAAAAATCAAGCAAAGGGTGACCATGGGAAGACTGCGGTTGAAATATTGTTGACAGGACTACGAAAAATCCCACTAAAGCACTGATGATGGGGTAATATCAAAGGGGGTGCTAGCAGCCATAACCGATATAAAAATGTTCATGCCTATGTGGCACAAGGTATGAATGGATTGGGTAGGAATACCTTCTTAAATGTTTACGATCTTAATGATTATGTATGAAACATTGGAAGGTAGTTGTATGCCTTGGATACCCAAGTAGGGTATGATTCAAGAAGGAGGACCTGAATAATGGAGGCGTGAACCTCTGGTAGTAAAGACCGATTGTAACCCTCAGAAGAATTCATGAACTGATATGTCATGAATACATGGACCAATCAAGGAACAATTGGAACCAAAAAAGTGCTCATAGATAGCACGTTGCATGGAATTACTTCAAGGAAATGCATGTTTGCATAAATCACAAACAAAGGAATTTTCAGTGAGGAAGGAGAACCTTCCAAGGTTTTACTTACATTATGAAAACGTCGAAGGAAAACAAATTTGGGTGGCCATGAGCGGTGGCACTTTGGTTATTAATGGAGGAAGAATTCTTAAAGGAATTCGTGTGAAACCTTTGAGTTTCATGTATACTGATCTGGGGTCGTGATTGAACTATAGTAGGAAGCATGGTCTTGCTGTAAGAGTGAATGAAAATGAATAAGCCATATGATGAAAAGGTTGGTTAAATTCCAACACACCATGACCAAGAATTTGTCATAAAGTGTGACAAACTTGAAATCAATGCAAGAGTGCATTGGGTATGAATGTGGCCATGAATATTGGCACATTTGTTAAAATCCTTTGAAATGTTGAATTAGGTTTTGAAAAGTTTGGTATGTTAAAATGAGGCATAGGCAAGGATTGAGATCTCCTTTTTATGTTTATGTAGAAGTGATGAAATGTTAGTATGCATGGTATTGAATACACACACACAAACACACACACACACAGATATATATATATATACATGGAAGCATGAGAGACTAATAGTTTGTTTGGCTGTGTAAAGAATCAACTGCAGGAGGAAAAGGGTCTTGGATATGGAAGTGTTGTAAGCCCATAAGGAAGACCAATTTCCTGCTGATCCAAACAACAAGGAATGGAAGGAAGAGTCTTGGATATGGCAATGTTGTAAGCCCATAAGGAAGACTGATTTCCTTCTGAGCTAAAATGTGAGAAGAAAAGATCTGTCTAGAAAGGATAGATGAAGGCTGTCAAAGTTGAAGATGATGAAAAATGGATACTGTTGAGCCATGAGAACCCCGTGATAATTCATGATCGCCTGAAATACATTGTGTTGAGGTAACACAAGTCGGAGGGACGCCTCTGCAGAGCAATTCTGAGGGACACCTCGACTGTAAGACTCAATAGAGTCTCTGAAATTATTTTTGTGAGAGAAAACCTTGGAAGGGAAAGATGGATCACCCAAGGGACTGTATAGCAGTGAAGGGGATGCTTGAGCCTCAGCCTGGAGGGTGAGTGATCACAAGGAAGATGAGACCTTAATAGTTCTTGTAAACTAACGGGATCATGCACACGGTGGGTAGTTCTTCTTGTGTGAGAAAACCTTCGCAAGGCAAGATGGATCGCTCGAGGGATTGTATAATAGTGAAGGGGATGCCTGAGCCTGGGCCTGGAGGGTGAGTGACCGCAAGGAAGATGAAACCATGATAGATCTTGTGAAATATTGAATTGGAATCATGCACCCAATGGGCATGTCAAGGAAAAACAATGAGCCTGGATAACAAAACAACCATGTGGATACTAATCCACAAAATGTACAGATAAGTATTGTGCTAGATTATGGAATTCTCCTCTTGAATTTTGAACAACAGTAAGATGTTTTCACAAAAAAAAAATTGTGAATAACGTACTTATTGTCCAAGAATTATTGAAGGAAGGTGACGAAGACTAAGGGCTTGAGAAAGGACCTGACCGAGAAAGAAAGATCAAGATTTCTGAAACAACTGAATAAGAAAGGTATGACAGGTTTTTTTGAGAAAGAACACCGAGGATGGTGTTCCTTTAAGGGGGAGGGAATTGTAACACCCTGTTTCCCCCAATTTGTAATTAATCATAAAATAGGAATTACCATGCTAAGGCATGAGGACAATGTAAATGTATTATTGTTTGAGTTGCCAAAAACTGACTGTGGGGATGGAGCCTTGAAAGTACTGGACATGAGATCAGTAGAGGAGATAAATCAATTAATGAATAAAGGACTGGTGGTTGAACAATCAACCACCCCCATGAATGGAAACATGGGTTGTTAGCCTGAAGTACCACAGAGACCTGCAAACCTGAGATTCCTTATGACAGAAGGAACATGATAGGTTGGCAAAAGCCTTCCAAGGAAAGAGAGATACACACGGGGGCAACCAGACGAGAGTGCAAGATCATAAGGGATATGCGCGAATCTCTCCAGCGGATGATGATCAGAAGGCCACGAGCTTGATGCTGGGTGAGCATCTCATAAACCTCGTCGAGGTCAAAGCAGAGAGAAATCTCTCAAAGTTGTAGAGAACTGAATACGAGCAGAAACCAAACAGAGAAAGAATCCTTGAGGCTGGGAGAGTTCCCTGGTCATATCATGGCTTGGAATGGGGGTGGCCATAGTGATAATAATGAATGCCTATGAGCCTATGGTAGGGTGGAAGGATGAACACCCACAATCAGTTAGTTGGCGACAACCTGTAATAGATGAGCATTCTCCTACCCTATGTAATTAAGTTGTAACTGTGTATTGAAATTGGATATACTGTGAATGTTTTCAGGAAGGTGAATGATTTCTTAATGAGTATATTGTATCCCTTCTATTTCTGCTTGGTTGTGTAACTAGGCAAGTAAGCAATTATATGGTTTAGGAATGATTTGTACTCATCAATACTTGCACTCCATGGTGGCTTAAGCCAGGGACACGAACTGTGAGTTCGTCGACCTCAGGGACAGTTTCATGTACGCAGGTTAACCCTCCTAATCGCTCTGAGTCCCTTGGAGGACGGAGTTGGTTAATATTAGGAGGGGTGGTGCAGGTATTTTTAGGCTCTCTACGAGGCAAGCAGAGACCAAGAACCACTTACGTTCTAGACTTGATGAAGGAGTGCAAGAATAGTGCAGAAGACCCTTCTAAGTGTTTGAATGTGTTTTTCATGAGGACATGCAATGTCTTCAGTTGGGGCGCATGTTAGGATCTAGAAATATCCCTTTTTCATCATATCTTTTTCCCATTCAACCTTATCATCTATACTCTAATGCATGCTAAGACCTTTTTTTCCCAAGGTATGAATCATTTATCTTGCTTTTATATTTTCATTTACTTAGCATGTTTGATTGGTAATGTTCACATGTTTTACCCATAAAATGATTCAACTAATGATTGAAATGTATAGAACAAACAAGTATTGAAGAATGGTCGATGCTGTTACACCAGCTGTTATAGCTAAGCGCCAATCTTGGAAGCTATTACAGCTATGCACCAATCTTGGAAGTTGTTACAGCTATGCACCAATCTTGGAGGTTGTTACAGCTATGGGCCAATCCTGGAAGCTGTTACATGACTGTTGCAACAGGTGCCACCGATTCTACTGTTACATGACTGCTGCAACAAATGCCACCAATTATGCTATTACACGACTGCTACAACAAATGCCACCGATCTTGAAAGCTGTTACACCTATTGTTACATGTTTTAACTTACAAGATTAGTTCTAGATCTTGTATTAATGATATCATACGAACAACTTGAGAATCAGGGATTCTCAAGGCTGTTATGATTTTGTTTTAACTGAATGACTCTGACTTTAAATAGCAGAGATTTTGTAATCTGAGGGGACAGATTTTTTACTGTGAGAAAGTGAAGTAAAGTAAAGTTTATTGTATGCAAACATTTTGGCAAATCAATAAAAAGAGTGGATTGAATTTCTTTAGCAGACTGCAGCCTATTTATTTGAGAGGATTCAGTGAGAAGTAAAGGGCCCACCTTCCTCACAGATTCCTCTCTATTTTGAATTCCAGATTAGTTGTTTTAATGTGAATGATTTATCTGTTAAACAATTCTAGAATATAGTTGTTGTTACAGTCTAGTTCCTTCCTATTAGATGCGCATAAATCTGCCTCATGAGAATTAAAAGTCGATTGTTGAACACTGCTAGAGAACTACTTTCCCTTTTTCTGCATTAGATTAAAATCTTGTTTCCAGGTAAAAGAAAATAAAAGTGTGAATTACTTTCTTGCAATAAGTATATTTTTTTCTGCAATTAGTAGAGAACTTCCTGCAAAAGTAAAATAGAAAGTTAGATTAGAGTAGGTAATCCAGGATTCTTATACACTCATCAGTTTAGATTTCAACTATGATTTCAATTTTGTAGAACTCCATTTGTATCAGCATAATTGTGTTAGCGATAGTTTTTGTTTTGTTTTTAAACTTCCCTACTACAATTAGATTAGTGTTTCTTTCACAATCTAGCATAGACTATGCACAAATATCTTGAAACAACAGACTTCCCTGGGTTGAAAATTTATATTGAACACCTTAATTTTCTATTCATTTAGACAATTAAAGTGCCCAACACTCACGTCCTTGACTCTAGCTTATTTCTGGCACCGTTGAGGTTTGTGCATATGTTTTGGTGATCCAACCTTAGTTGCAGTTCCTTGGATTTTATTTGATCGGTTCAATCATTCTGAGAGCCCTCAACTTGAGATTTTCTCCTATTGGCTCATTTCATATCTTTAGAGCCCCTTTCCTTTTTAGTATGGATTCTCGGGTTGTTTCCTTTCCCCTATCCCCTGGGAAGGGGAATTAGTTCCTATGTATCCAAATTAATTGTACTCATTATGCTTCTATGTTGTACCAAGCTCCTTTTGTTCTAGACATGTATATGTAGGACTGCTCATCTCATTGTATTGTACTCTGCGCCTTTATTCAAGCCTCATATTGTATTGTATTTAAACCCCATTTTGTCTCATTCATCTGGCCCATTTATGCCATGGAACAATATTATATCATTTTTATGAGATATCTTGATGAGGATGGGTATTCCTACCTTTTCCTTATTCAGATCTTATATCATTTTTTGACTTCTTATTGACAAGTGGTTTTCCATGGCCCTTTCATAGGTAGTCCTCCTTCCTTGGACACTCCCCTCCCTCCTTGGTACTCTTTGTACTTGGATAAATAAACTGTCAACTATTCCAAACATACAATTTTCTCCTAACCTCACACATCTGGGGAAAAACTATTATCACACAAAAACTACTCACTTGTGACATTTTCAATTGTCTTACCAAAATATACCACTACCAACATATTTAGCCTCCATTTCACCTCATTTTCCACCATAATTTTACCTCCAAAGATGTTGATTCAAACCAATATTTTGAGAAAAAAGGCACAGGACAAATATTTCCCCTAAAAGATGCGCCACAGGTGTAGAAAATACTCCCAAAAATTGTACATCTTTTCCAAATGACAAATTTTGACAGTTTCAAGTCTAAATTTTCGAAAAAGAGAAGTTAGTTACATGTGGACCATTTTGAACACTAATTTCTAATCTTATCCTTGATTTGGTCATCTTTAAAAACTATTTGAAGGCCTTGTCAAGGGGTTTTAACCACTATTTTTCATCTAAACAAAGACTTGAGGACACTCGATCCATTCATAGTAAGGTTATGCCGTCAAAATCACGTTGAAAATCTTGAGGACCTCTTCCTCTTGATAGTGAATTTCTTATTTAGGTACCTTGTTGACACATTAAGAAGGGGATCATACATACACCAAGGAAGTTAAGGACCCATCCCAAGGAGGGGGATTTGGAGCCAATAAGTCTTCATCAAGTTCTCTTCATGGGTGTATCTTTGACATATCTATTTGGTATGGAATTATTGTTTCATTCTTTAAGATCTTATTCATGTTATGGTTTTGTTTCTTGCATTGTCCATTTATTTCAATGAATAAAGTGAGTCTGACAATGGTTGATATAGATTAAAATTAGGGTTTATAATTATTACAACCATTATTGTATATGATTGATTCACAACCATCAAGTTAGTGTGGTTTACCCAACTTTGTCACAAATTGCACACAACATTAATCTCATTAGTAGTCTATTATGTTAATGTTCTTGGGAATTGTTGTTTAAGATTTGGTATGTTTTTGTGTGATCAGAGTTATCTATTGTGGGATATTGGTTGTTTGTATTTTGCAAGCCTTAGAACAATGCATCAATATTAGAATTAATGTGTTTGGGCATGTTTATAAGAGTGCACATTGCATGGTAATCATTTTTCCATAAAGGGTTGTTGCGTAAGTGAAGAGCTTAGGAATGTTATCCATTTCTAGCAAAATATGATACCAACTTTAGGGATTGAACACAAAACATATGGTTCTTGTTTCCAAATCTATGGTAAATTTTTAGAATTTATAGAAGTGTATTTCAATAGACATAGTTAACAGTTAAATGTTTATGTAACTAATTTACTCATAAGACAAATGCAATGTGTTATTTTTTCTACTTTGTACTTGAGTAATGCTTTCACAAATAGTTACCAAGGCACGCCAAAATTTATTATTGTAACTTATTATACGTCATGAAAACCTTGTTACATAGATTGGAAAATTTGATCCTAACCCATTTTTATATTATCAAGAAGAAAAGTGAAAAATAAGAATTAACCAAGGGAAAATTGCAAGGATATTGGCTTGTTGAATCACTTTGTTTTGACAAAAAAAAATTCCAAGTCATAATAACCCATTGAGGAGGTAAGCCATAGAGGACCTATTAAGGTATACTCTTCATGACCCATGGTAATTCAAGTTGCAGTCAAATAACCAAAAGTAATTTTACCTCTTACTTCAAGAGGGATAGAGCAGTTTCAACCCCTCTCTATATCCACCAAATCATCAGTATCCCATTTCGGTCATCGCTAATGCTTTCAACAAAGGAGTCATGTGTTATCAAGTAGCACCCTACCTTATCCTTATATATGAAGCCAGATACAAATAACCGATTGTAATTTAACCCATACTCAAGAAGATAAGGTTGATATGTGACATATCACAACTTTTGGAAAGAAAAAAGAAGTAATGACATGTATTATTTAATAAACAAAACCTAATTAATGTGTGTGTGTATCAAAGTTATTCATAAGGAGAACAAATTTTGGGAAAAAATAGACTTTAAACTTTGATACTATTGTGATTGTAGAATGTATATTATTTTCTTCATTAAATTTTAAGTCTCACAAATATGTTGCCATTATTTAAAGTATAAATATTTCAATAATGAAAACACACTAAATACATCGATACAGGGATGTAGTCTTACTTTCCTTAGAGGAGTTTAGAGAAAATAGAGATGAGATTCTCATGCACATTGATGAAAACGAGCCACCTAACGTCTCCTCAATGTCATTTTCAATATCTAGGCCACAATAAACTATTGAGTGGCAACTTTACTTAGTCACTTGGTCAATTTCAGTAATTTTTTCACAAAATAATTTTTGGTCTCAATGACACATTGTTGATGCCATTTTATGGAAAATATATCAACTTCATTTTCAATGTACATGATACACTCATGCTCAGTTATTGTAGTATACACACTAATTTAGGAATTGTTTATGAACAATTTTCCATTTTTGGCCACCAGTTTGTATGTTTCTGAATTAAATACTAGGGTGTGAAATGGTACTAATTGTATGCTTTATTTTCCTACTGGGGTGTGAAAAGGTATTAATTGTATGCTTTATTTTCCCAATTAGTTTTCTTTTCCTAATTAGGTTTTGGTCAAAATGTTTGCAACCTACTCATCTATGGAGATATATCGAAGCTTAAATTCTCCCTTTTGGATCGTGTCTTGGATGAAGTGATACCTAATCTCAATATGGTTAGTTTTGTCATGGAATATTGGATTCTCGGAGAGTTTGATACAAATTTGATTATCAGAGTATATCATCCCGGGCTCCAAATCCTAATCAAATAATCATGTAAGCAATTTTTGAAGCTAGATGATTTCACAACTATCCATACTCGCTTCCATATACTCTGCCTCTGCTGAACTGAGTGCAACAAAAGTCCGCTTCCTGTTGAACCATATAATCACTGCTAATGAAATAATAAAGCATCACCTTGGAGTGATTTTCCTATCTACTGCACTCCCTACCAAATTTGAGTCTGAATATCCTTATAGCCTCACTCCATCACCTCCAATATACCTCAATCCATACTCCACTGTACCTCTCAAGTAGTTGAGCACATGATTCACTGCTACCCAATGCACCTACCTTGGCTCCTCCATGAACTAGCTCAAGGTGTTCACAAATAAACATATATATGGCATGGTGTTGACCAAATACATCAAGAAACCTATCAGTGGTTTGTATAACCTAGGATCCACCAACTCTAAATATGAAGAGACAACCTTCTTCAGGTTGCTAACCATAGGTGTAGCCATTGATCTACAATCCTCCATTCTTAATCTCTTTAATATATCTACTTTGTACTTCCCTTGACCAAGGAATATATCTCCCGACCATATCTCTAACCCCAATAAATAATGCATTAATACAATATCCTTCATCTCGAACTCTGTAGCCAAATATGATTTTCACCCTTCTATAAGCTCCTCTACACATGTGAGAAACAAATCATCTACTTACAACACCAATATAAGCGGATCCATCCCAACAAGTATGAAGCACAAGTAAGGATCTGCCTCACTCTTGGTGAATCCCATACTCTACAAGTATCCTTCAATCCTGGAATACCATGCCCTATGTGCCTTTTTTAGTCCATACAAGGATTTTTTAAGCCTACCTACATGAGACTCCCTCCCATGTACCTAAACTCCCTTAGGTTTCTCTAAATATACTTCTTCCTCAATGATCCCATTGATGAAAGTTTTCTTCATTTCCATCTGATGAATCCTCCACCCCATGATTGAGGAAATAGATATAACAGCTCGAATGGAAGCATATCTCATGACTGGAGAAAATCACTCCTTGTAGTATAATCCCTCTCTCTAAGAGAACCCTCTCATCACAAACCTCTCCTTTAAATTCTCGATGCTTCCATATGAAACATGATTGATATTGAACTCACAACTCATTTCCCCTTTAGTCTTAACACTATGTCCCAAACATCATTCTTCATGATAGAGGTATACTCCTCCACCATGGAATCCTACGAAAATTGATGATCTGTCACTTCCCCAAAAATGGAAGGCTCAACACGAATTATTCAACTCATAAGTGTCATATAGTTAGGAATTTTTTTTGGAGGCCTACTCTCCCTAAATGTTCTCCTAGGAGCCTCACCAACATACCTCAATGTCTGCAATAACCACCTGGGTATCCTGATATAACTGCAAGGGGCTAAGTCCTCCTCCCCACCTGAATTTCGACTGCCTGAATTGGGAGTGGTTGATCATTTTCAATCCTTCAAATCCTCTTTCTCATCATCCTGTACCACAGGCGGTGATTCTTGAGATTTATTAGATGCCAAGTTCTCCTCGAACTTAGCATATCTACTTACAAATGTCTTATGTTGCACTGGTATGAAGATATTTTAATCCTTTGAGGTCTCATTATACCCCATGAATATTCCCTTCTATCTTGAAGACTCCAACTTCCTCCTCTTCTCCACGGGTAGATGGATGTATACTGGACAAACAAAGATCGTCAAGTGACCTATCTACGACTTCACTCCTGTGAATGCTTCCTTAAAAGTCTTGTCCCCCAATATCCTGTGTGGACTCTTGTTCTACACATATACTGTTGTGTTACACACCTCTGCCCAAATAAACATAGGTAGATCCTGATCATGTATCACAACCATGGAAGAACCAATAATGTACCAATTCTTTCTCTTCGCAACCCCATATTTTTTAGAGTTGTATGAGACTTCCAACTCCCTCTTGATCCCTGCCTTCTTGTAGAAATCATTGAATTAATTGGAGGTGTAATCTCGCCCATTATCCAACCTCAAGACCTTGATATTTTTCCCTATCTAATTCTCCACTTGAGCCTCGACACAACCTTGAACACTCGTAATTGACTGAAGAACGCATCCTTGGTATTCATAAAGAATATCCAGGTTTTCCTAGTAAAGTCATCAATGAACATCACATAGTATGACTCTCCCTAAAATGATGCTATTAACATCGATCCACTCACATCTTAATGTATAATATCTAATATCCCCTTGGACCTACTCTCGTTGGTTGGAAAAGAATCCTTGGCATTCTTTCCAAGTGCACACCCTCTGAACACGCCCTTATACTCAACACTGAAGTATGGAAGACCAGTGACAATATTCCTCATAATTAGCAGTAACCTGTAGTGTAGGTGTCCCAACCTCCTATTCCATAGCTCACACAGGTTTTCATTTTCATGTACCAAAGCTTGAATAGGATTTCCCTGCAATTTGTATAAATTATCCTCTCTAGCCGCAATGACCACTGTTGTGTTAGGGATATCTTTCTCTGGACGTATGAGTACTTTCCCTCTCTAGAATATAACTATAAAACTCATTTCCTCCATAAATGAGATCGATAGAATTGTTTTTCTAAGTACTGGTACATAAAGCACATCCTGGGCATCAAATAAACCACCTAACTCAAGTCAGAAAAAAATTGTTCCCTCTCCCTTCACTACATTCTTGGCATCATAAACAAGCTCCACATGGATCCCTAAGTTTTTCTTTGTTAGACTGTTGAATAGCTCCTATGCTTCTTTCATATGACGAGATGCACCACTTTCCAAGTACCATGCAGTCCTTGTGTTGTGCTAGTAGAAAGGAAAGAAAATAGTGAGAAATCCCTCTCAAAATTCGAAGCAAACTCATCCAACTGAGTTTCTTCAGATGCTTCTACCTGCTACGATTTTCCTCTTCCTTTGTTCTTCTCTAGAAATTGAGGTGCATAGTGACCATTCTTATGGCATGCAAAACACTTGAGCTTATTCAATTCCTTCTTCCCCATCTATGATGTACCTCTATTACAATTACCCATCTTGTTGGGAACCTTCCCTTTTCCCTTCCTTCTCTTATTGACAAGGGTCAGGTTCTCATCACTACCTCCTTGATTTATTCCTTTAGCATCCTCCTGAGTTTCTTCCTAGATACAATTGTCCCATAGCCTTTGTCAATATGGAATATTTTCCCAAGCATAGACTCCCTTGACAAATGGTTGTCAAGACTTTGGGAAACCCTTTAGTGCCACATTTACAATTTCTACACCATCCACTTTCTTTCCAATAGTTGCAAGTTGATCATGTACCTGAGTGATCCTCATGAAATAGCTGATAATATTGTCAGATATAGACATCTGCACTGATCTAAGTTTATTTCTTAAGATCATCTTCTTATTCAAGTTATCGTTATAGAATAAACTTACCAGGGAATCAAACATTTCCTTGGTCATCTTCTTCTTGGATAATTGAGGAATCAAATGATAATTTACTACATCCAATATTACTCACTAGGATTTGATCTCCTTCTTCTTGTGAGTTTCCAATGCTTGTGGATCTGTCGGTGGAGAAACTTCTTGGTCAACAATCTCCCAAGTATCATATTCCTTCAAAAGAAAAGTAACTCTTTCTTTCGAAGATAATAGGTTGGATGCTCCATCCAAGCTGTCTTTAACTCTCAGATTTGTTGTTTCCATCCCTTAGATATGATAATCTGTCGTGGAAATAACCTTCTACTGAAACTACCCCTATATAGACTTGTACGCAACCTGCTTGACATGTGCCACACATATGTATGCGAACTCTTGCATTGTAAAGCATGTATATGCACTCTACTCTTATACTACTCATGTATGTACACACTATGCTATACTTATACACATGTACAGACCTGTAGAAACAAGTTATGTTTCTCTACGTTTGTTTCCAAAAATTCATCCTTCAATTTCCAAACCACTAATTTATAGATCCGTAGAGACATCCTTGCAGTTCTGACAGATCTTCTACAAATTGTTGTGGATATGAAATCTAGCTCCCTCTCAGAGTGAATTCTCTAATTCTATGTCAATTTTCTAATCACAACACCTAGATAAATCAAATTAGTAGCTCACAAAACAAAATACACTTGATGGAATAATTAATTTAAATAAATAGAAAAGGAAAATAAACCAATTCCAAACACACAAATATTTATGCCCTTCAGATCATCTTATCATTAGAATAATATCAAGGATCACAAGGGCTCCCTTACTAAGAAAATGTCCCACTGAGAAATACATAAAACTACATACAACACCTACAAAACCTAGAAACTCCTTTGTGGTGGTGCAACCCCATACATTCACTTTATCATATTTGTATGTGCCTTTCCTCACTATATCCCACATATGCATGTGCTTTCCTGCACTATAACCCACGTACATGCACACCCCGTTTGACCTGCACAGTGCATACAAATCGTCCCTACTATTGTGGCTCTGATCTTTCTTATCCTCCTGTAGTTTCCCCTGTTCTCTCTTCTCCTCTAAACTGAGCTAATATCTAAATGAAAGTCCTTCTTCACCTATATGAGATATCCTTGAGAAAAAATCGTTCTCTACTGTCTTTCTCTATGATATAATGGTCCTATGAATTGTCTTCCCCCTTCACCCTAGCTTTTCTTTTATAATGTTGAGTTATGACCTAACCCCAATCTCCAAAGTGATTGACAATTGAGATTAAATCTCACCTCACTTGAGATCAATGGATAAGATTTAATTCACTAATTCTAATGACTTTAACATTTCATTAAATTAAACTCAACTAATTAATAAAATAACTTTACTTTAATAATTCTTTTAATTAAATTAAATTACTAAGGTAGAGGGATTTAGATGACTTCCACACATGTAGACACTTAGATCTACACGAAAGTACCTATCTGATGCTACAAACATAAACAACACTCTCTTAGCATACTTTTCAAGCTACTCTCCAAACTAAAAGTTAACTAATTGGAGAGAATCTCTCATATCCAATTAAAGCAAGCAACCTATTGGAATCAAATTGGTCATGCAGAGACAAACTCTACATTATAATGACCAATACAATAAAAAAACCACAATATTCTCGTATGATCAAGTATCACAAGTTAATATTTAATACAAGTAGGAGTTAATAATTCCAACACTCCCCCTTAATGAGTATTTGTCTCAATGTCTATCAGGTCAGGGCTTCATCAACATCAAGTACTCTACAACACATGCTCCCCTAGATACCAAAGACTCAAACAAAGTCTATATTTTTGTTCAACCAAGGACTTGCCTCTTGTAGACATCATAAATTTGTAGAAGTACATATAAAGAAAAAAGAATCAACTAAAATACATGGGTACCTAACCCTTGCAACCATCAATCTAAGGCATTGTTTGAACATTCTATGTTTTGGAATTTTTCACCGTATTCTAACGATATAAATCTAGGTGAAATCACTCATTTATATTGTATAAAATACATTTTTGAATTCATGAATAGATTAAGTGTCCTGAAAAACACCTGGGGTGCTCAGATTATACAGACTCAACCACTTAAATATACATTTCTAACAATTTCTAACAATATTTCAGACAAAATCCATCGAAAAATATGGTTGGGAAAGAGCCAAAACATAGAGCATTTAAATGATGTGTCAATCTAATTAGTAATAGGAAGTCCTTTAGGAATGGCTCATTCAAATTCTTTATGAAATCCCCTTGGATTTGAAACCAATTCCATCAATATTCCAAGAGCGAACCAATGCAACAAATGCAACGACTCTTGGTTGACACTTGACCCTTGAGTCTTTCCTTGTTTTCACACACATACCAACTTTTATATAGTATGTTGATCCCATAACATCACCTTAAGTCCAAAACCAACATATAGTCCACTCATAGAGCATTCAATAAACACAAAACCTCCTCCTCCATGTGTTAAAAAACTCCTTATATGAGTGAACAATCTCCCCCTTCACGGAAATGCAACATGTGGTCATTTAAGAGACTCAACTTAACTATGCCATATGGAGGTGCATCCACTTCGCTCATGCTCAAGCAAGATTGAGTGGCTAGTTCAAATTATGCACCCAAACATTAAGATGCACATCCAAATGTTCTATTTAAGTTGCACTCACATGTCTAGTATATAGACTAAACCTCCCAACTTGGACACACCATAACTGAGGTCATCTAGTTTTCATCTTGGACATACCAAGACATTCTCCATTCATCTTGGACACACCAAGAAATATATCAACTTGGACACAACAAGTAATTTATCCATCTTATGTCAAACACACTGGGCCATCTAATGCATAGCTAGAACACACCAAGTAAGCAATTAACTAGAACATGCCAAGTAATCCTTATACTACTAGTATCACAACCAATGAATCTTTTGATAAGTCTACCTTTCATTGTGACAAACATAACAATGAATCTATGTTTTATTATCCATTTACCAATCCCATGCACTCATAGGAGAAAAAATGGATGCCATATTCATGTAGATCCAAGATTTTGTGACACACACAAATGCTTAGGATCTAGAACAACACCACTGCTTTCTTTGCTGCAACACTAATTTTTTAATCTAATAGCACAATATCCTCCATAACCCACTTCCTAATCACTATTTCATTACATAGATATTTAACACACAATAAATTTGATTAGCATAACACCACTAGTAACCCCTCTGATGAGCAGAGCATGGCCTTCAAGACAAACAACTCCACATAGGAAGGTTACACCAATGTTTTTTTCTTCAAACCACACAAACAATAACTTATCAAATTGTTTGGCGATCAAATCATATTTATCAAAACATGATATCATTTACCATAAGTGATAATCCTTTATTTCTTGTTATTGCATTTAAGATTTGGTGAGGACACCATTACATTAGTGTTATATCTACATCATAGACAAAACATAACAAAAAAACTCATAGTATAATATTTAGAGGAAAAATAAAACTTCCATATAAATTATAGAGAACTTACAACAAAAAGAAGGGGTAATGGCATATTTATAACATGGAGGCTTCACCTTTTTCATCAATATGTTATCACGTTCATTCATAAAGGGGTTTTTAAAATTGTGAAAAATTAAGTCAACATATTATAGGTATTGGTGGGGTGGGGGGTGTAGGGTACATGGGGGTTATAAAAATGGGTATATAGTAAAAATTAAGGATATCTAGTAAAAATATGGACTTTTTTTATTGGAAGGATGTACCGAGAGAGGGGTTTAACAAAAGTATTTTAGGAGGTATTTATCAATATTTAGTTAAATTAGGGGCATTCTTTAATATCCCATGAATGCATGCACTATTTGACAGGTTCACTAAGTGAAGGCCCCATGCTTTAGAATTACATAGAAATTTTTCTAGACACCAATATATAACATGATATACCATTTTCATGTTAAAATATCTCAACAAAAGTAAGATAAGTTAATTATTAAGAACATTTGTTTCTATACAAATATTTACATGACATGAATTTAAAATTTATGATATTCCCAAGAGTATCCATTATTACTTAAACATCAATATGTAGCAATTAATCCCTAAAATTTGAGATTCACCATCATGGATTTGGCGAAAATATTGAGAAAACCTATTATGTATTCATGTAAAAATTTTAAATTTAGGTGAAAAATATAAACTTGTACTTAACTATAATCATAAATTAGGCTGCTAAATTTTATTTTTAATACAAAAATGAAAAAAACAATAGCCTAAATTTCTTAATTTTAAATTTTTTTTGAGCTAAATTAGTGAAATTTATCTGAAAAAAACATTGGGGTACACTACATCTTGTGATGCCCATTACAACCAAGGCATATCATCTTTCTATCAAGTTCTCAAATCTCTCTTGTAGGTTTTCTCAATATGAATACATAATAGGTTTTCTCAATATGAGTATGTATAATCTTATCATGTTCATTCGTAAAGGGGGTTTTAAAATTGTGAAAAATAAGGTCAATAAATTGTAGGTATTGGGAGGGGGTGATCCAGGGTAGAAGGGAGTTATAGATATTGGGGGGTATAAAAAGGGGATTCTAGTAAAAATGTGGGATATCTAGTAAAAATAGGGGTTTTTATTTATTGGAAACATGTATTGGGAGGGGGTTTCCACAAAAGGATTTTGAGAGGTATTTCCAATTAATCTAGTGAAATTAGGGGTATTCTTTAATATCCCATGAATGAAGGTGTTGTGTCACAGGTTCACTAAGTGGAGACCTCGTGTACCAACCACACCATTAGGTGCAAGCAACAATAGATCCAAAGTCTCAGGAACTCTCAAATAAAAATCATTTAACTAGGTCATCATAACATCCATTCTCATGGAAGGCTCACCAAAATCCACACACATGATGAAAAACCTAGGTATGTTCTTCAACAAATTCTTCACATGACCTCTACTCCAGGTGCAACTCAAGCTCCACATACAATGATCAGTATTTTGATACACATTTCCAAGAAACAACTCAAGAAATTTGGTGCTTCAACAAGGGATCATGTACATTGTATAAGAAACATGCACCATGTAAAAGGTATTTTGAACATAGATCATGCACTCAATTCCATGTAAAACAAAGAAACTTTGAAATATCAATGCTCAAATGGTGGATCACCACTTACCACATGTTCACTCAATTCTTGGGAAACATAGCTACCTTCTTGAGCTTCTCGCACTGTGCTTAATCTTCTAACTTTGGTGCTTAATTATTGTAGACCCATCTTCATTAGACTCCAAATGTAAATAAGTTGGAAAACATAATGGGATTACATAAACAAAATGTTATTCACTACATCAGAACACCCAAGCATATTTTCCCTTCTACACTAAAAAATGGTTATTGTCTTTAAGGATGAATTTAACAATTCAAACACTTGATCAAATATGTCATTTTTCCCTTTATGTTCCAAAGAATATGTGTGATTCATATTCCTTACACACATATCAAAGGCTGGAAAAATTGACATCGTCTTCAATATTGTTGTGGTGCTTGTAAATGATTTATGGGGTGGTTTTCGAGGTGTTGAGATTGGATGTGGTGCTTTTTAGTGTGTCAGACGTAGTAGAAAAGGCCCTTCCAGATCTTCTTGAAGTCATGAAAATGAATCTTCCTCTCTTTCCTCATGCAATGACCACCACACATTGTACCACAAACATGCTTACCTCTAAACTCTACTCTGATTCGATATTGCGACCTGCTACAATTATGATAGAAGCTTCACAACCAAGCCGCAAGATCGATAATGGCCACCCTCTACTCCTCCTTCCTTGGACACTCCCCTCCCTTCTTGGTCCTCTTTTTACTTGGATAAAGAAATGGTGATCTATATTTTAGTCATGCGATTTGCTCCTAACCTCCCACATCAGGGGGGAAATTTGTTATCACCTAATAACCGCTCACTTGTAACACTTATAGTAGTCTCACCAAAATATATCACTACCAACATGTTTAGCCTCCATTTTCCACCATCATTTGAACTTTGGAAGTTTCTAAGCCAAACCCATATTTTTACTAAAAGGGGCAGTGCAAATATTACCCCTTAAATTTGTGCCACCATTGCAAATAATACCTTGAAAAGCTACACAACTCCACAAAATACCTAATTTTAATTTTTTCCATCTTGAATTATCCAAAAATATAAGTTAGTTACATGTGGACCATTTTGAACCCTAATTTCTATTCTTAGCCTTGATTTCATCATCTTTAAAAACTAGAGGTAATACGTTTGGGCATGTTTATAAGACTGTACATTCAATGAAGTGGTATTAGAGGTAATGTGTTTGGGCATGTTTATAAGGATGAATTTAACAATTCAAACACTTGATCAAATATTCCATTTTTCCCTTTATGTTCCAAATAATATGGTTGATTCATATTCCTTACACGCATATCAAAGGCTAGAAAAGTTGACATCATCGTCAATATTGTTGTGGTGCTTGTAAATGATCCGTGGGGTTTTTATCGAGGTGCTGGGCTTGGATGTGGTGCTTTTCAATGTGTCAGACTTAGTATAAAACTCCCTTCTAGATCTTCTTGAAGTCATGGAAATGACTCTTCCTCTCTTTCCTCATGCAATGACCACCACACATTGTAATGCAAGCATGTTTACCTCTAAACTCTACTTTAATTCGACACTGTGACCTACTAGAATTATGATAGAAACTTCACAACCAAGCTACAAGCTCAATAATGGGCATCCTTTACTCCTCCTTCCTTGAACACTCCCCTCCCTTCTTGGTCCTTTTTGTACTTGGATAAAGAAATGGTGATGTATTTTAGTCAACAATTTTCTCCTAACCTCACACATCAACATCAACATCGGGGGGAATTTGTTATCACCTAAAACCCACTCACTTGTAACATTTCTAGAGGCGTTACTTTACAATAATGCCACCATTTTACCAAACCCTCGTGGGATTAATGAAAACGCCCTATAAAAAATGCTTCGGTAATTTAGAGAAAATAGAGACGAGAATCTCACGCACTATGCAATATAAGGTGAAAGTAACAAGTACAGATCCACTGCATACTGTTGAACACAAGCAATCTAACGTGGCAATATCAGGACACACGACACATCATATTCCATGCAACTTCATTTCAATATACATGACACGTCATATTCCATGGCAATGGCCTGAAAATAATTGGTGTGGTGGTCTTTCGTGGAAATTTCTGAATATACGTGTCCTCTCAATTTTTCACTACTGAAAATGAAGTTGAGGCAAGTTGCAACGGACGTGTTCTCTATATATTGAAAATGAAGTTGAGGCAAGTTGCAACGGAGATAAGTGGAATTTTTCACTACTGAAAATGAAGTTGAGGCAAGTTGAAACCTCTCATAACTAATTATGAGAGAATCTCTCATAACTAATTAAATCTCACAACCTCTTGGAATCAAAATTTTCAACTATAGACAAACTCTACATTACAATAGTCAATACAATAACAGACCACAATATTCTTATATGATCAAATATCACACATTAAGCTATAAAAAAATGTAGGAGTTAATAATTCCAACACTCCCCCTTAACAAATACGTGTCTCAATATCTATAGTGTTAGGTCTTCATCAACATCTATTCCTTTGCAACAAATTCTCCCCTAGATACTGAAGACACTATCTTTTGGTTCGAGCAAGGACTTGTCTCTTGTAGACTTCATCAATTTTTAGAATTCCATATAAAGGAACAATCATTCATAGAAATACATGGGTACCTAACCGTTGCAATCATCAATCTAATTGGTGATGGGATCCTAATTTTCCATGTTTTCAGCACTCGTTCAATACCTTTTTCCTTACCATTTTTCCATTGTTCATTATCTCTTGATACCTTTTTCACCCAATTTGTCTCACTTTCCACTAAGGTATGAATCTTCTCTCATATGCCATTTTTATGCCATCCTTATACATTTTTTAGGAAAATTGTTACCTTTTTGCACTAACATTGCTATAGAGGAGCAAAGAAAGTGGATGCTCCACAAGTGTTGCAACTCCTCTGCCCGAGCATAGAGTTGCTACAATTCCAAACGCAACCCTCGATGTTGTTGCTACAACTCTAAGAAAGATTTTTTCAGTGCAACAAACATTGTTATAACTATTGGTCTAAGATCGCTCCTCACACGGGAAAGTGACGAAAGGAAAGTGGAAAACAAAACATGGAAACAGTTCACCTACCAACTGTTGCCCAACTGATTTGACTCAGTATATGCCCGTTCTTTTCTAAAATCCGACGATATCAATGTAAAAAAATGAATAGTCTGATTCTCATGGTTTTCTATCTGTCTCTTTGTTGTATTTAGATAACAGATGTATTGTATAAAATATCGACCTCCCTTGAGATCAAGAGGAGGAGATTATTCATCCTATAATATTCAACTATATTGTAAAACTCAAAACTTTGGAAATATAATTTCATTTGTCTTCATGTTCAATTGATGGCATGTTTGATCGTTTAAGCATCTACTTCATTCTTAGACCAATACCTCGTCTAAGGAGGCATGACCCCCTCCTTAGCTCGGTATTGTTTGCATCTCTTACAATTTGTAGAAGTAGTTATAATTACATTTCTATTTCCTTATTTAATTTCAGCAATTCCTTTATTAAAATCTAGTAGCTCTCAATTATTGTAGCTTTTGTTTGTTAACATCGCAGGGTAGTGATCTTCGATTGCTAAGCAAGTGGTTGCAATTTCCCTTCCTCATTTAGTTTCATCAAATTCTATATAAAAACATTGTGTTGCAACTCTATTGTTTCCTCATTATTGTAATTCATTATTTATCAAATGGTTGAGGTGTAGCTGCAACATCTTTTTTTTTTTCCAACAATTCCTATTTAACTTCATTCTTGTTGTGATTCTAGTTGTTGTAACTCATGATGTCGTAATTTGTATTGTTTTGACCTGAGTTGTTGTAACTCTGGTTGTTGCAACTCCCATTGTCGCAACTATGGTTGTTGCAACACTACATCTAGTTTTCTAGTTGACAATTATGGAATTTTGCAATTCAAGGTAGTTTAGCTCTTTCATTTACCAACACAATGCGATTTAATATCTAAGGATTGAGTACATGTGCTATGAAACAGTCGTCACAAAAATCAAAGATATCCTAAATAATTGAACAAGTCACCTTTACTCTTCCACAAGATTGATTTACTTTTTGCAAGTGTGATTTACTTTCTTCAACTTTGATTTATTTTCTACAAGTGTGATTTACTTTTCTGCAAGTGTGCTTTACTTCTTGCAAGAGTGATTTATTTCTTGCAAGTGTGATTTACTTTTCCACATGAGTGATTTATTTCCTAAAAGTGTGATTTCCTTTTCCACAAAGCATGATTTGCTCCCTACAATTGTGACATCCATTTCCATATATGGTGCACGATAGTTCGTAAGTAAGATACGACCTTAGATTTATAATTGAAAAGTCCGTCATTTTCGGTATCGTTGTCGAGGAACTGTCAAAAGTGTAGTTGTTGTTTTTCTATTGTGTGGATTTTCATTTCAATAGATTGAGTTATTTCATTTATTTTCATCATTTCGTAGAATATTTTTCTAATCTTTTCTATGCACATTGTTAGATATCAATAGGGTATATTTATTAGTTCATCCAAAAATTCCCAAAAATTTAATAGTGCAGGTACATCTCAAGAGTGAAAGGAGGACAATCATCGAAACTATCTATCACCAACAACAAATTCCATCTCCAAAAGAAAACCTGAAACCTCCACTCAAGAATCTGAGACTGTACAAGTATCTATGCACACAAAGGTTCCACTTTCAAAGGATTTGATCGATGAACAATACCACTCTGGGGAATTCATCTTTCCTGAAGCCCTTTTAGAGATAAAAGACAACCCTTGGAGAGAAATGGCACATGAAGTTGTGTTGACGAGAGAAATTGTCCGTCCGTCAATTGAGAGAGTGGAACCGGTCCGGGGTTGTCCAATAACCCAAGCCGTTTGGAATGAACCACCCTGACAGGTTTAACGGCTCTATTGGCTGCTCTAAGATCCTAGGAAAACCAAAGAGAAACTAATCTAACTAAAACTAATAAAACTAACTAAAACTAACTAAATAAAAGAAACTAAACTAACTAAAAGAAACTAAACTAACTAAAACTAAATACTAATTACTCTAACTATTATATACAATCTACTAATTACTATTACACTAACTCTATTAATTAAATATCTAATTACTAATTAGATTACAACTTATTCACAAATATACAATATACACAACTGGCAGATTTGAATAAAACCTGTAAAACTCATGTGCTTTCTGCCCTAAGACAGCAAGATATGTTTTTTGATTTTTATATTTTATGAAAAAGAAATAAAACTTACTGAAATTAAACGATCTAATATATTTACTGAAATTAAACAATCTAATATAAATCTAATTAAACTTATATCTAAACTAAACTACTAATAAGAACGATAAGCAAAGAAGTGACTAACTGACCTGGAAACGCTCCTAATTTGTCCTGTGTGTGATGACTTTGAAGTTGGTCGGAGGAAGGAAACTCGCACCGGATTGATCCAAAAGCTTCTCGTAAACGATAGGCTGTGCTGCTCTTTGAGTTGTTAACAGGACAAACAAGACATAAAAAATCATAACAATCTTATGATTTATAAATCTCTGCAATAAGGGAAACCTGTTATGCAAAAACTTATATTTTATAATTCAACTTATGAAGAAGAGAAATATGTCGTTCACAAACTGAATTAACAATTGCTACGTTTTTTAAATACTATAAGAAATCAGATATGGATTGCAATGATTAAATTATATCATTTGCAAAATATTAAGATAGCTAAAGTAGTCATTAACCAATTACAAATTGATATACACAACATGAAACAAAATATTGATATGATGAGAAGCTAAAGCTGTAACAAAACACCAAATTCTACCTCAGTTTGTATTAAAATTCCGTATCCTTGTTCTCCCACCAATGAGGATGAGAATTATTACAAAAATCATAAGTATATATAAGTCTCTCCACAGGGTAAAACCTCCTTGTGGATAATATCAAACTGTTTTACATAATCTGGGAGATATCCCAAAATCAACTAAACTAGGAAACTAAATGCAAGTGAAATATTTCAAATATCCCCTAACTGCTCATCAAATCCACTACAAGTTCGAATTTATCTTCAATAGGTAAAAAATAACAAGTTAGAAAGGTATTTCATTTACAAAACAATAAAAATTTGATTCTACAGACTTAGCTACAGAATCATCTGATTCTGTAGCTAGTCTAAAATAACATACAGGATCAGAATATAAATCAAATCAAATATTTTTAAAAGAATCAAATCCAATTTTCTTTCAATAAAGATTAAAAATGAATCATTAATGATTCAAATGATTTCATCATTCAAATTTAAACAGAATAAAAAATGATTCAATCGAAACAGGGATAAGAATACTCTGTTTTTCTTTTACCATAAAATAGGATCAAACAATAACAAGACCGTTTCATATTAAATGAAATTAATAGTGAGTCATATCGTATGAGATATGATCTAATCCAACCCAATCATAATCCATTTGTTATGGCTATAATAATGTAGCATAAGATTCATGTTGTTTTAATTAAATACAAAGATGGGAAGACTGTTACGATTATGGGCAAATAAAACATTCATAACAGCATCAACCAAAATCCGCCATAGATTTCGATCGCTGAGCATTACACATTCAACATGAAGAATCAAATAGTGATCACAACCATCATCAGATCGATAGAAGTGATAATCATAAACTGGGCAACAATCGAAACAAATCGTGACTGAGTTAAATATAGAAACAAGTCATGATCCTGGGTATAGTCACTTTCGTTCCTCAAATCAAATTTGAAGAGCATATTCATTGCAATATGAATCGAACTGATAACATGGTGGCGTAAACCAACGCGAGTCAACCGACTGGGTATAACTGTTATGATTCATATCTATTCACGATTTGGGTGTATATAAAACAGAATCACATTAAACATAATCCAAACTGTATTCGAGCTTGGTCGAAAATCACCGTAACAGTCAACCATATCACAATTGTCACCAAACATAGCATATGCATTATAATGAAATCCAAACGAAATGTGATTGTGTCCAGAATCGAATATGAGAAACAACTAGTGTTTATGACAACAGATCATCCAACTTAAGCCAAATCAAACCAATCCAATCCATACCATGATTAATCAAATCGAAGGAAATCCAATCAAGACTAAACTAGGAAAACGAAATTCGATTTTTCAAAACCAAAACTATGTACATAATGCATGTAATGTGACAGAGAAAATCCATGCTGTAATCAGACTTATTCAAAACCAAATTCGAATTCATTATATAAACAAGTGATAAAACATACCTATGAGGTTGCTATCATGCCAACTTTGAATTCACGACTGTTGTAGCTGACTCCACATTTTTAAACAAGATAGAACCTGTCGCCCTCTGTTTCTTATCAGTGGTCTGTAACTCAGCCTTTTGACTGGTAAGCCGCACAACTTGGTCCTCCAAATAGTGAATTCTGGACTGTAGCATAGGTACATCAAGATAATATCTTTCCAACCATGAGCCGCATTGACCACAGGGTGGAATTGTAGGTTCAGGAGAGGGTTTGGATGAATGACCGGGGGCTTTACATGGCAGCTTAATGCCAGGGTAATTAGGGTCACTTTGCAAGAAAGGTGGTAGGTTTGACACGAAGTCATACGAGGGTTTGGAACACATACCTCCCGAATAGGGATATTCACTTGCCAAAAAACGTTCAATATCTGAATCAGAGTCCTCGCTCAATACGATAGGGTCAGGATTGACAGGGGGTTTCATCTTATTCCTTGCCATACGAAAGAATAAATGGGCATTCTTTTTGCCTGTGGCGTTTGCAGTAGGTTTGGCTTTAGGTTTCTTTCCCACAGGTTTAACAGTCTCGGCATCCTTAGTCATAAAGAGGGGTAGGTCGATAGGTGAGTCGGGTAAGGGTTTAGGTAATAGAATGTTGTAGGGTACCGGGGGTACAGTCTTACCCTCGCTCACCACAGGTTTGTCAACCTGTGGAGGGTTCGCATCTTCAAAGTTATTTCGAGTAAGGAAATTGGTCCAACAATCTTCGTGTAACCCAAAATGACAGGCAACAATCATTTTAACCAGCCCATAGTGAAAGAGGCTGCTATCAACTTGGTTCCTTTTGTATCTCTTTGACATCTTGAACATGCTTCTATGCAGATAGTATGGCATGTTGAGCTCAAAACCCATAAAAACCATAAGAAAACAAAGGTGGTGTAATAAAACAAACCCATACCGACCCTCACAGGTGATAAATTGTTTGATAATCATCAGTAACTCATGCCAACGTTGTTTAAGCATGGTGACGGGCAGACCTTTGTCACAGTAGCTAACCTTATGCGACTGGAAGAGCAAAGTCCAAGGGACTTCTTCTACCTTGCAATTCTTGGACCATCGTTGTCCAGTGATAGGCAAACCGGTAGCAAGACTGATAAAATTCTCGTCAATTTGCAATTGAACATCGCCGACCTTGGCTCGACAACCATCAAAGGTCAATGTGAATTGTCGGGCAACGCAAAGATTAAACCCTTCGAATTTCTGTATGAATGGGAGCCACCCATTTTCCTCGAGGTTATTGCGGGCACTGTCGAACATCAACAGAGCCTGGCTGCCATTAGGTTCAGCTCGAACGACAAGAGCCATGGCGCACGCACATGGTAAGGGTTTGGTTAGAGTTCATCAACACAGAGTAACAACGTTACCCGAACCAACAACAACGAATCTAGCCAAAACGGGTAGGCATTAACGCAAGCATGCGAAGGTGGTGGAGTTTTTACCGCCATGCAGAGAAATCATGGTCGCAGTACAACCATCAATATGGCTATTCAAATCGTAATGGTGGATTATGTATTAAATCATGTGTACAACTAATCAAAATCCAACCAATACACGCCAGCACTATCATAGTGTTCAAAACATTCATCGTATAGGTTAACACCAAAATTATATATGCGCCCATGTATCAATCAACATTTAACCAAAGTGCCCAATTGAATTCATATGGTCGACTAGCCTAAGTTTATGAAAATTATCATAAGGATTATGTTATACATATAAAAACTTAATCCAAACCCCTATGCATTTTATAGAATCAGTGATCAAGCTAGTCATAAAATGTATAAATCCATATGCTCAATGCCTTCAAAAACTTAATAAAATCAAGTCATGCAATCCATATAAAAATGTCCAATGATCATAGTTCGAAAATCCTTTCAGCCACATAACGATAAACCAAAGGTAAGTGCCACTCAAAACATCAATAAAATATTATGACAGTTCAAGTAACGATGGAGGAGTTTTCACGCTTTCAGTCCTGAAAACTAAATGTAGACCAATTTGCAAGTGTCGCAAGAAATGAAAATATCGTTTATTTGCAAAATGTGACGACAATTTGAAGTTCAGAAGACATAGGTGTAGGCAGCTTATAAGACAATAGAAAAAATTGAATTGGCTGCCAACAATGGAGACACACTGGTAGAAGCAGTTATCTCTGTCAAAAGAAATAAATTCAAATTAGGACAACACCGAAAATTTCAACTCATAAACAACAACCAGAAAATTGCACAAACATCATTATTTACCATCTTTTCCAGCGATGTTTTAAAAGATGAAAACTAATAACAGTCTTAAGATCAGCAAGTCACGATATTAATGATAAAATCTTCAATACTGTTGGCATGGCCACTACTGCCAGCAGGCGTCCATAGCCTCGACAGGGTTGCCATTTAAGCCACTCAGACATCTGCATCCTGTTAAGAAGTTCTAGATCAGAATAAAGGACATTAAAGAGGTTTCTTATATTGTTTGCAGATTTTTGTGTACCCGACATTGCTTCGCTGCCAGCAGGCCTGTTCAGTACCTTGGCGAAGTTGTCTTGGCGCCATGCTTGTATGTAACCGCTGCCAGCAGACCTCTTCAGTATCCCGACGGGTTTACAAACACTTCCCACAACTCTTATTAATATTTTTATTTTGTTTTCTTTTGTAGATATATAGTTGAGTGGGGTGACGCTGATAATCTTGATTTTTAACATATTTTTTCAGACCTCATCAGAATTTTTTAACACTGTCCTTTATTCAGCTCCAGAAATGTTTTTATAACAACTTCTTATGACAGGGAGACATCTTTTTTGAGTCATTCCTTTACGGAAAAGGGACAGCGTAAAAAGATAATAGATGATCATGAAAAACTTTGCTCAGAGATTGAAATTAGTAAACTTCTTTCAAACAACAAAATTTTCCAACATAGATATCAATTTAGCAATACATCATTGATGTTTGTACAAACTTTTAGAAGTTATTTCAGCGAAGAAATTTTTGTATGGTCTTGTCTGAATGGCTCAGTGCACAGGTATGCATATCTTTCAAAAAACACAAAAAACAAGCTGATTAATTCAAATCAAAACCAAAACAAAAGAAAACGAAAGGTGCAAACAAAAGAAATATTTACATAATATACAAGGGAAATTATCAAGCAAAGTATCTTTTCAGGGCTTGGCCATTCACCGGATAAGTGTCAAGCTGCCCTTCAAGATTCTATAATCGAAAGGATCTAGGACCCAACTTTTCAGCAATAAAAAATGGCCCGAGCCATAAGTTTTGAAACTTGGGGTGCTCACCCTTTCCTTCGTGTGGTTTGTCCCACTTCAAGATGAGATCGCCTATTTCAAAATTCCTATCAGAAGCAGAATTAGAATCGAACCAGCTTTTAATTAATTGTTGATGTTGATCTAACTTATGTTTAGCTTGAGTTCTTACTTCTTCTAACTTCATCAAAGCGTTAATACGGCTTTCTAAAGGAGGACAATCTTCTTCTTGGGCTTTTTGTGACAATTGAAGTGAAGGAAGAAGAATGTGAGGTGGCAGAATGGCTTCTCTGCCATAAACGAGGAAAAAAGGCGAGTTACCTATAGCGGCTTTGGGTGTTACCCTATCAGCCCACAGTGCATTCAGCAGTGCATTGTGCCAGTTCTTGTGATTTTTAGCCACGGTTCTCTTGATAATTTTGATCAAGTTCTTGTTTGTTGATTCTGCTAAGCCGTTACCCTGGGGGTAGTAACTAGCAGAATACTTCAGCTTTATTCCTTTCTCCAAAGAGAACTCACTCATATCTAGGGAAGAAAAGTATGAAGCGTTATCAAAGACTAGACAATCAGGGATATCGAAACGAGTGATGATATTCGAGTTCAGAAAAGCAATCACCTGACTTGTGTTGACAGTTCTTAGCACGGCGGCTTCAGACCATCGAGTAAAGTAGTCTGTGGCTGTCACAATATACTTGTATTGTTGTGAGGATGGAGGGTTAATAGGACCCATGATATCAAGGCCCCATTGCTGGAAAGGAGAATCGACTGCGATGGGTTGCAAGGGAAAGGCTGGTTTTTGCAACCGCCCTGATGCTTTCTGATAGATGATACATTTACGACACAAGGCATGGGCGTCCCTAAAAAGCATAGGCCAGTAGTAACCGGCTCTTAAAACCTTATGAGAAGTGGTATCGCCACCGAAGTGACCACCATCTTCTCCTGCATGCAACTCAAGCAAAACTTTTTATGCTTCGTCTTTTTCGAGGCAGCGCATCAATACGCCGTCAAAACTCTGACGAAACAGTATACTGTTAACTAGATGAAAGGAGGCAGACTTTAGTCTCAATGCTCTTCTCTTGGCGGGGTCAAGGTGACGGGGAGTTGATCCGTGTTCAAGATAGTATCTAATATCGTCGTACCAAGGACTTACGAGGTTTTGCGCGCAACAAATCAAACTTTGATTGCGTTGTTCTAGGTCTGACGTATCACTATCCTCTTGCTGTCTTATTTATGAATCAACAACCAACTTACACAATCCTTGGCCTCTCACAATCTGTGCTGGGGTGATCTCCAATTCATACTCCTGCAAGGAGGTGACCCAGTTGGCTCTCTTCTCTCCTAACTCCTTTTGCACTAACAAGTTCCTTACGATAGGGTAGGGGACAATGACCTTCGTCCTTGACTTCAAAAGATAGGACCGGAAATGATTAACTGCTTTGAAAACAACGTAGGCTTGCCGATCAACTGCTGGGTAGTTAAGTTCAGCACCTTTGAAAGAAGATCTCATAAAGGCGATGGGTACTTCGTTATTCTCAGAATTCTTCTGAGTTAGGACTGCAGCATAGGAACGATCAGAGGCAAAAGTATAGAGTGTAAAATCTTGAGAGAAATCAGGGCTCATGAGCGACGGAGCGTCTATTATGGCCTTCTTTATGTCATTAAAAGCTTGGTTTTATGTGGGTCCCCAGTGATATTGGGTGTCTTTCTTAATCAGGTTCTGGAGGGGCCTGACCATTTTGGAGAAACTGGGGACAAATCTTCTCACGAAATTAATCTGGCCTAGGAAAGACTGCATGGATTTTTTGGATGTAGGTGGGAGAATTTTAGCGATGACTTGAGTCCTTTCGGGGTCAATAATCATCCCATCACTAGACACAATGAATCCTAGTAATTTACCATGTTCTACTACAAAGATGGACTTCTTGGGGTTCAAGGAGATGTCGTATTTACGACATCGTAGCAGAACGGCTCGTAAGTGAGCTAGATGCAAAAAATTATATTTTATAATTCAACTTATGAAGGAAAGAAATCTGTCGTTCACAAAATGAATTAACAATTGCTACGTTTTTTAAATACTATAAGAAATCAGATATGGATTGCAGTGATTAAATTATATCATTTGCAAAATATTAAGATAACTAAAGTAGTCACTAACCAATTCCAAATTGATATACACAACATGAAACAAAATATTGATATGATGAGAAGCTAAAGTTGTAACAAAACACCAAATTCTGCCTCAGTTTGTATTAAAATTCCATATCCTTGTTCTCCCACCAATGAGGATGAGAATTATTACAAAAATCATAAGTATATATAAGTCTCTCAACAGGGTAAAACCTCCCTGTGGATAATATCAAATTGTTTTACATAATCTGGGAGATATCCCAAAATCAACTAAACTAGGAAACTAAATGCAAGTGAAATATTTCAAATATCCCCTAACTGCTCATCAAATCCACTGCAGGTTCGAATTTATCTGCAATAGGTCAAAAATAACAAGTTAGAAAGGTATTTCATTTACAAAACAATAAAAATTTGATTCTACAGACTTAGCTACAGAATCATCTGATTCTGTAGCTAGTCTAAAATAACATACAGGATCACAATATAAATCAAATCAAATCTTTTTAAAAGAATCAAATCCAATTTTCTTTCAATAAAGATTAAAAATGAATCATTAATGATTCAAATGATTTCATCATTCAAATTTAAACAGAATAAAAAATTATTCAATCGAAATAGGGATAAGAATACTCTGTTTTTCTTTTACCATAAAATAGGATCAAACAGTAACAAGATTGTTTCATATTAAATGAAATTAATAGTGAGTCATATCGTATGAGATATGATCTAATCCAACCCAATCATAATCCATTTGTTATGGCTATAATAATGTAGCATAAGATTCATGTTGTTTTAATTAAATACAAAGATGGGAAGACTGTTACGATTATGGGCAAATAAAACATTCATAACAACATCAACCAAAATTCGCCATAGATTTCGATCGCTGAGCGTTACACAGTCAACAGGCAGAATCAAATAGTGATCACAACCATCATCAGATCGATAGAAGTGATAATCGTAAACTGGGCAACAATCGAAACAAATCGTGACTGAGTTAAATATAGAAACAAGTCGTGATCCTGGGTATAGTCACTTTCGTTCCTCAAATCAAATTTAAACAACATATTCATTGCAATATGAATCGAACTGATAACATGGTGGCGTAAACCAACGCGAGTCAACCGACTGGGTATAACTGTTATGATTTGTATCGATTCACGATTTGGGTGTATATAAAACATAATCACATTAAACATAATCCAAACTGTATTCGATCTTGGTCTAAAATCACCGTAAGAGTCAACCATATCACAATTGTCACCAAACATATCATATGCATTATAATGAAATCCAAAGGAAATGTGATTGTGTCCAGAATCGAATATGAGAAACAAATAGTGTTTATGACAGCAGAGCATCCAACTTAAGCCAAATCAAACCAATCCAATCCATACCACGATTAATCAAATCGAAGGAAATCCAATCAAGACTAAACTAGGAAAACGAAATTCGATTTTTCAAAACAAAAACTATGTACATAATGCATGTAATGTGACAGAGCAAATCCACGCTGTAATAAGACTTATTCAAAACCAAATTCAAATTCATTATATAAACAAGTGATAAAACATACATGTGAGGCTGCTATCATTCCAACTTTGAATTCACGACTGCTGTAGCTGACTCCACATTTTTAAACAAGATAGAACTTGTCGCCCTCTGTTTCTTATCAGTGGTCTGTAACTCAGCCTTTTGACTAGTAAGCCGCGCAACTTGGTCCTCCAAATAGTGAATTCTGGACTGTAGCATAGGTACATCAAGATAATATCTTTCCAACCATGAGCCGCATTGATCATAGGGTGGCATTGCAGGTTCAGGAGAGGGTTTGGATGAATGACCCGGGGCTTTACATGGCAGCTTAATGACAGGGTAATTAGGTTCGCTTTGCAAGCAAGGTGGTAGGTTTGACATGAAGTCGTACGAGGGTTTGGCACACAAACCTCATGAATAGGGATATTCACTTGCCAAAAAACGTTCAATCTCTGAATCAGAGTCCTCGCTCAATACGATAGGGTCAGGATTGACAGGGGGTTTCGGCCTATTCCTCGCCATACGAGAGATTAAACGGGCATTCTTTTTGCCTGTGGCATTTGCAGTAGGTTTGGCTTTAGGTTTCTTGCCCACAGGTTTAACAGTCTCAGCATCCTTAGTCACAGAGAGGGGTAGGTCGATAGGTGAGTCGAGTAAGGGTTTAGGTAATAGAATGTTGTAGGGTATCGGGGGTACAGTCTTACCCTCGCTCACCACAGGTTTGTCAACCTGTGGAGGGTTCGCATCTTCAAAGTTATTTCGAGTAAGGAAATCGTTCCAACAATCTCCGTGTAACCCCAAATGACAGGAAACAATCATTTTAACCAGCCCATAGTGAAAGAGGCTGTTATCATCTTGGTTCCTTTTGTATCTCTTTGACATCTTGAACAGGCTTCTATGCAGATAGTATGGCATGTTGAGCTCAAAACCCATAAAAACCATAAGAAAACGAAGGTGGTGTAAGAAAACAAACCCATACCGACCCTCACAGGTGATAAATTGTTTGATAATCATCAGTAACTCATGCCAACGTTGTTTAAGCATGGTGATGGGTAGACCTTTGTCATAGGAGATAACCTTACGCGACTGGAAGAGCAAAGTCAAAGGGACTTCTTCTACCTTGCAATTCTTGGACCATCGTTGTCCAGTGATAGGCAAACCGGTAGCAAGACTAATAAACTTCTCATCAATTTGCAATTGAACATCGCCGACCTTGGCTCGACAGCCATAAAAGGTCAATGTGAATTGTCAGGCAACGTAGAGATTAAACCCTTCGAATTTTTGTATGAATGGGAGCCCCCCATTTTCCTCGAGGTTATTGTGGGCACTGTCGAACATCAACAGAGCCTGGCTGCCATTAGGTTCAGCTCGAACGACAGGAGCCATGGCGCAAGAACATGGTAAGGGTTTGGTTAGAGTTCATCAACACAGAGTAACAACGTTACCCGAACCAACAACAACGAATCTAGCCAAAACGGGTAGGCATTAACGCAAGCATGCGAAGGTGGTGGAGTTGATTACCGCCATGCAGAGCAATAATGGTCGCAGTACAACCACCGATATGTCTATTCAAATCGTAATGGTGGATTATCTATTAAATCATGTGTACAACTAATCAAAATCCAACCAATACATGTCAGCACTGTCATAGTGTTCAAAACATTCATCGTATAGGTTAACACCAAAATTATATATGCGCCCATGTATCAATCAACATTTAACCAAAGTGCCCAATTGAATTCATATGGTCGACTAGCCTAAGTTTATGAAAATTATCATAAGGATTATGTTATACGTATAAAATCTTAATCCAAACCCTTATGCATTTTATAGAATCAGTGATCAAGCTAGTCATAAAATGTATAAATCCATATGCTCAATGCCTTCAAAAACTTAATAAAATCAATTCATGCAATCCATATAAAAATGTCCAATGATCATAGTTCGAAAATCCTTTCAGCCACATAACGATAAACCAAAGGTAAGTACCACTCAAAACATCAATAAAAAGATTATGACAGTTCAAGTAACGATGGAGGAGTTTTCACACTTTCAGTCGTGAAAACTAAATGTAGACCAATTTGCAAGTGTCGCAAGAAATGAAAATATCATTTATTTGCAAAATGTGACGACAATTTGAATTTCAAAAGACATAGGTGTAGGCAGCTTATAGGACAATAGAAAAAATTGAATTGGCTGCCAACAAGTTGTCAAGGAAGAAACCTCTGCTTTGGGATTTCCAATTAGAGGAGAAAATGAGGAGACCAAAATGAAGAATATCCCTCATTTAGTCTTGCCAAATTTTCATGGTCTATCTAAAGAAAATCTCGACACCTTCCTCTTCGAATTCAACATACTTTGAAAAGTTATGATTATGTGTTAAATGTATAGAAATTGGATATTTTTCCAGCCACACCCAAGAACACCGCACTATGTTGGTTTGTGGGCCTTGGAAAGGACAACATCTGCAAATGGGACAAGATGACGAAGAAATTCCTAGAAAAATACCAAGATTATTGTAAGGATAAGGAAAGGAGAGAGGAATTATTTAGGATGACACAACATGAAGATGAGATCCTTAAGGATTATGTTGAAAGGTTCAAATATAATTTACAGAGGGAATGACAAGGAGATTTGGCTCCTAATACATGACATGTCTTGTTTCTAAGAGGAGTCAGAGATGATTGCATTGAACTTCTTGACCTAATGGGTGGAGAATATGTCTCTCAGTTAGAATATGATATTATCTTGAAAATTTGTTTCAAATATGATCCAAATGGATGTTGGTGGCCTCCCACCTATTCCAACTTGCTCATTTTGGCAGTTTTTTCCTAGTTTCCGGGTCCTTGACTTACGGGGCCATTTTGAAGCCCTAAACAACATTTTTAGGGCTCACCATTATAAAACTAAAAGTTTGATGGCAACATGTGTAGTCCTCAGATAGACCTTTCCAACGACATATCGTGCATCTAAAACAAAGATTGTATGCAAAAGTTATGACCCCAAGAAGTTGATGTACTAGCTTACCCCAATGGGGCCCACATGACGTTTTTGCGATTCATCTCCTAGGGTTAGGTTTTTGGATGTCTAGGGTTTTAGAATTCCTATTTATTTTAAAAACATCTTGGAGAGCCTCATTGTAACCATCTTCTTGCAAATGAGAATAGTTGTCACATCTCTTCTCAGAGATAAGCCACCACCATTCCAACAAGCTTATTTTCTGGTGCATTTTACAGTTTCAACTTATTTCCTTATTGAATAGAAACCAATTTTACTGTATCTTTGTTATTACATATCTGTTATTCTTGTGTCTCTGTGTTAAGAATAATAATAATCTGTATTCATTTTGGTTCATCTCATAAAATCTGGATCAGTGGTATCAAAGCGGTCTGCTCCTTGTCATTCTTAATGCATGTCCCCGACGAGGTCAGGGTACAAAGAATTGGGTCTCAAGCTTGTTTCTCTTAAGGACGAAATATCTCGCACACCCAAGTGACCTCTCATGGTGGGAGAAAATAAAGATGACAAGACATGAGATCCTTTCAAAATGTTGCTCGAGGAATCCCTCACGCAATAGAGGAACGGAATGATGGATAGTTTTGTGAAAATCCTTTAACGACTACCAACAGGTGACACATCTTCTTCGAACCGATGCACTGCCCCCTTCAAGGTACAAATAAACTTTTATATTCCCATATTTGAAGGTCAAATAGACACAGATGTTGTAGACAAATGGTTAAATCTTCTAGAAGGGTATTTTTCTATCCATAAATTTTTGAACAAAGAAAATATTATGTTTGCACTCCTCAAAGTCATCCCCCATGTCAAATATTGGTGGGAGACTTTCTGTGAGAAAAAGGAAATAGAGGAACCCTCATTATTTACACTTGCAGACATTTGGGAGTTCTTCAAGGATGCCATCAAGTTACAATACTACTGTTGGAAGTTATGATGACCTGTATACAAAATGGATCGCAATGCGGCAAGAAAGAGACCAAGAAGTGCCAGAGTTTACTAATATATTCCATACCTTGCACACTAAGCTAAGTATCAAAGATTACGAGTGACATCTGGTGCTCAAGTATCGTAGTGGTCTACATAGATACATCCAATACAAAATGGAGTTTTGGACATCTCATCCTTGGGCGCAGCCTACTGATATGTCATTAAAATCGAGCAAAAGCTTAAACAAAAGACATAGAAATTTGGGCTTGGGAACCCTTCACATCAGAAGCAAGTAAAGGGAAGCCCCAACCCACAGAACAAAGGACAGAGGAAATATGGACAACCTCAGGACAACCAGTCTAGGCCACAATTAAATAAGGACATCGGAAATAGAAAGAAAGATACCAGGAAGTGGCACGACTTCCATAAGAGCCCCTAGCATAAAACTATTGATTGTAGCTCTAAGAAATCACTAGTGGCTGAGGTGAAAGCCTATGATTCATATGTGGGTTTTGAATCTGAGTCAAAACCAGAAAGGGGGAGACATATCATTGATGCAGAACCCAATGCCAGTGTGGCTACCACCAAGGTCTAACCCGGTGAACCAGACGAGCCAGAAGAAGGCGATCACCTTTTTCATTCATATATTTGGGTAAAAGGAACCCCACTGCAATTTATCGTTGATATCCATAAGAACCTCATCTCATAAGAGGTCGTCAAGTGGTTAGCCCTGCTGACAATGGCACACCCGTATCCCTACAACATTGGATGGCTCCGCCAAGGAATTGATCTTTACATCAGCCAACAATGTCACATGTCGTATGGCATCAAGCCCTTCAAAGATGAGGTATTGTGTGATGTTTCTCCTCTCGAAGTTTGTAATTCTCTTTTGGGCCAACCTTATTTATGGAAACGTCATGTTGTATATGAGTCTAGGCCTCATAGTGTTATTATTACTTTGAACAAGAAATTATACAAGATACCTGATACAGTCCCACCTAGTGCTATTTCCTTGATCTCTGCCAAATAATGTAGGAAGGTCATCTCTTAGACCGGGAAGTTTGTCTTCTTTGTGATTCTCTCTCAAAGTGAGCGAAAGATTGTGGCCACATCCAGGGCCTCCATGACCAACCTCTCCACACAGCAGAAGCAAGTAAACAAGGTCATGTCAGAATACAAATATATCTTCTCCTCACCTACCAATGTACCTCTGCACTGTCAGGTCGAGCATCCCATCAATCTGACCCCTGATGCATCACTTCCCAATGGTCCAGTATACCGTCGCTCTCTGTTAGAGAATGAGGATATCAAGCGACATATTTAATAACTTCTCCAAAAAGGGAATATCCGTCCCATCTCATCACCTTATGGGAACCCAATTGTGCTGGTGCAAAAGAAAGATGGGACCTGGCGACTTTGCATTGATTACTGGGCCCTAAATAAAATCACAGTAAGGAACCAATACCTAATTCCCAAAATCAAGGAACTCCTTGATCAACTCAAGGGGGAAAAGTACTTCAGTAAGATTGATGAGAAGTCTAGCTACCACTAGGTCCCCATAGAATAGACAGATGTATGGAAGACAAACTTCAATTCAAAAAAAAGGTCATTTTGAATGGCTGGTCATGCCCTTTGGTTTGACAAATGCTCCAACAAATTTCATGAGGATGATGGAAGATATCCTGTGACATTTCACCAATAATTTTGTAGTGGTGTATATGGATGACATCCTTATCTACAACAAGACTTGGGAGGAACACTTGCAACACATTCAACAAGTTCTACACACCCTGCGACAACACAAGATTTATGCCAAGTTGGAAAAATGATCCTTCATCATGGACAGGGTCCAGTACCTAGGCTACATCATGGATCAACATTGTGTGCATGTGGATCCAAACAAGATCCAAGTCATCCGTGACTAGCCAGCCCCAACCACACTCACTGAGATTCAAAACTTCTTAGGCCTTGCCAATTTCTATCACAGGTTTGTGTTGGGATTATCCCATATTGCATGGGCCCTCAACCAAGTAACCAGGGGTGGTGGTAAGAAATTTTTTGTGTGGGGCATGTCCCAACAACAAGTGTTTGATGATTTAAAGCAGTGCTTGTGCTCAGCCCCAATACTTTGATTAATATACTTACAACATCCCTTTGAGATCAAGATAGATGCTTCGGACTATGCCATGGGCACAATTCTCACTCAGCACGACCACCTCGTGGCCTATCATAGTGAGACACTATCTAATGTTGTCTATAATTACCCTACCTACAACAAAGAAATGAACTCCATTGTGAAATCTTGCCGCTAGTGGAGACATTACATTCTCGTCAAGGAGACAATGATCCACACAAATCATAAACCATTATAGTTCATGCAGACACAGGGGAAATTGTAGAATGATCACCATCATAAGTGGTCCACATACTTGTAGCAGTTGCACCTCAACTTCAAGTATAAAATAGGTAGTACCAACCAAGTCATTGATTGCCTCATCCGACCTCTAGTCATGGCACTCACCATGGTGCTAGAATCTTATGGCCACGATACATCCAGATGGCCCAACCTATATGAGACAGACCTTGACTTCACCATCACATACCAAATGTTGGGGGAAAACTCAGTTGTCACTAATTTCCATCTTTAGGACGGGATGTTGTGTCAAATGGGCTATCTATGCGTTCCATCAAGTGAGCGAGTGAAGATGATTTGGGAAGCTCACTACAGTCGAGTGGTAGGACACTTCGACTTAAAAAATACAGTGGAATTACTGCAGAAACATTTCTATTGGATGAAACTTTGACATGATGTCAGCAAGTATATCAGGTCCTCCATTGCCTGCATTATTTCCAAACTGACCACTAAGAAACAAGGAATGTACACCCCTTTTCCTACTCCTGACAAGCCTTGGGAATCCATCTCAATGGACTACATGTCAGGCCTTATTTCCACCAAGAGGGGAAATGACTGTGTCTTTGTGGTTGTTGATCGTTTTTCCAAGATGGCAATCCTAGCCACCCACAAGAAGAGCATCACACCATAGGCCACTGCCAAGCTATTTTTTGAATGAGTCTGGGTACATTTTGGAATCCCACAAACCATTATCTCAGATTGGGACAGTTAGTTCCTCAACACATTCTATTTGAACCTCTAGTCACTATTGGACACCAAGCTCACCAAGTCCACTACCTTCCACCACCAAATAGATGGCCAAATTGGGGTCGTCAATAGGATGATGGTGCATATCCCGTGAATGTAAAATTCCAAGAACCCCCACACATGGGATAAGATTCTTCCCTATTTTCAACATAGCTACAATAGAGCCCTACATAACTCAATCATCCACAACCCCTTTCAGTTCGGGTTGGGATTCCAACCATTGGTTCCCATGGATGTTGCACTAACTCTTGCGGCCACCCCGGTTGATTTATTACCTGCTCCAATTGAATATGACAAAGCCTCCTAGTTCATTGATCAGATCTATCACATCCACCAACAAGTTTAGGATATTTTACAAAAGTCCAATTCCAAGTACAAGCAACGCCATGATCAACATTGGGTTCCACACAAGTTTCAGGTGGGAGACAAAGTGTGGTTACACTTGCAGAAAGAACGCAATACAGGGCCCCATAGAAAGCTTCACCCACTCCGTTACGAACCTTACACCATCACCAAGGATATGGGTAACAATGATTTTGAGATCAACATTCCTCCTTTCCTTGGCCTACACCTAGTGTTCAACGTGGATCTCCTTCGACCATACTTCCCACCATTGTTGGACACCTCAGAGATAGCAGAACAATTGACACCATCAAAGATCAACCCTGACTGTATGCAACAGGAATATAGTGATCATATTGTGGACACACATGTCAAGGGCACTCACCATCAAAGGATCCAACTTTATTGATTTGTCAAAGCAGGGCAACTCCTGCACCAAGGCAAGTGGCTCACCCGGGGCCAAATTCAACGGAAATTTCCTCATCTGATGGGGGTACTCAATGCAATGGGGACCATTTCTTCCTAAGTGGGGAGGATTGATCCATATGGATTTTGATGGCCTCCCGGCTATTCCAACTAGCTCATTTTGGAATTTTTCCAGTTTGGCAGTTGTTTCCTAGTTTTCGGGTTCTTGACTTCTGGGGTTGTTTTGAGGCCCTAAACAATGTTTTTAGGGATATCCACAGTCAAAATGTAGATTAAGTTAGATTCTAATGGTAACATGTGTAGTTCTCATATATATCTTTCCAACAAGATATCGTGCACCTAAAATGAAGATCGTATGCAAAAGTTACAACACTGGGAAGTTGATGTACTAGCTTACCCCAACGAGGCCCACATGACTTTTGATGATTCATCTCCTGGGGTTAGGTTTTTGGAATTCCTGTTTATTGTAAAAAATGCTTGGAGAGCCTCATTGTAACCATCTTCTTGTGAATGAGCACATTTGTCACATCTCTTCTCAGAGATAAGCCGTCACCATTCTAAAAAGCTTATGTTCCTCTGCATTTTATAGTTTCAACTTATTTCCTTATTGAATAGAAACCGGTTTTATTGTATCTATGTTATTTATTCTTTGTTATTCTTGTGTCTCTATGTTAATAATAATAATAATAATTTGTATTCATTTTCGTTCTTCTCATAAAATACAGATCAGTGGTATCAGAGCGGTCCTGCTCCTTGTTGTTATTAATGCATGTCCTCGATGAGGTCAGGGTACAAAGAATTGGGTCTCAAGATTGTTTCTCTTGAGTACAAAATATCTCACACACCCAAGTGACCTCTCATGGCGGGAGAAAACAAATACGATAGGACATGATATCCTTTCAAAGTGTTTCTTGAGGAAGCCCTAACGCAACAGAGGAACGCAATGATAGAAAATTTTGGGCAAATCCTTTGGCGGCTACCAACAAGTGATGCATCTTCCTCGAATGGAGGCACCACCCCCTTAAAGGTATGAATCAACTTTGATATTACCATATTTGAATGTCAAATAGATGCAAATGTTGTAGACAAATGGTTAAATATGCTAGAAGGGTATTTTTTTGTTCATAAATTTTTGAATAGAGAAAAGATTACGTTTGCACTCTTGAAAGTCGTCCCCCATGTGTAACACCATGTTTCCCCCAGTCTGTAAATATAACTATATGGGCCAAGGAACTATGGAAAACTTGAAAGTGTGAATATTTGATTTGATGGACCTTGTGTAGGAGGTTGATGAATGTAAATTCTGATTATTTTAATAGAAAATGGTTACGTGTTGCATGACTATTGAAAGAGGGGATGTGCTAAGAGAGAGACCACGAAATGACGTGAAATGTGGTGGAGGGGACCAGGAATGGTTGCATTAACCTTCATCAGACCAGTACCATGCTAGAATTAATTTTCTCATATCAGAACAACCCTCTGACCAGGAATGAATTCTCGTCAGGATGGTAGGTGGGAAGGCCTCCTCAAGAGTTAATAAGGGATGGGGTAGACTTCCCATCGGTAAGGCTTCCAGACTTGACCATGAACTGGGGGATTCGAGCCACACACAATATTTCCAAGGTAAGCAAGAAAGGAAGCGTGGTGGATAGAGGGAGACTGGGCATAGAAGAATGAAAAGACGAGAGCGGAAAATCTCGGGTCCGAGGAAGGACTAAAGGAGGAATAGTGAGTTCTGATCATAGAAATTAGAGATTGAACCATGAGAAGGAGAGTAACCTTTTTCCTGATCTAGTTTTCTGTATTGGGAGAAGGAGAGTAACCTTTGTCCTGATCTAGTTTTCTGTATTGGGAGAAGGAGAGCAACCTTCATCCTGAACTTCCATTGAGTTGGAAGTAAGAGATTGAATATCAAAGCATCGTGGCTTAAGCTCGGGGGTGTCCAGTGATAAATCCATTGGGAGTGACTGAGCCTATGGTTGGGTGGAAATGAGCACCCCTTTCAGTAGTCACATCACACTCTATGGTTCTGATAAGTGTTTTCTTGCCTTATGCTTTTGAATTGAAAATAATGGAAGCATGTGAATATTTACATGTTTATAAAGGTTTCTTTCTATGTATTAAATGATTAAGTTATGAATATGCATTTGTTTCCTTGAGAGACTATAATTCTGCTTGGAGTTCCATGCGCCCCGGTTTAATCACTCGAAGAATCCTTCACCAGGGAACTGCATCACCGTTCTAGAGTTGAGTGAGTACTTCCCTAAATGTGGAGGTTGAATCTCGCAATCCCTATGAGGATAGAGTATATTAAGTGCTGGAGAGGTAGTGCAGATATTCATAGGATATCTATGAGGTAAGAAAAAACCTAGAACCACTTAAGTCCTAGACTTGATGAAGGAGCGCAATAGTTTTGCCGAAGATTCCTCTATGTATTAAGTCTAGGAGAAAGAGCGTAACGCTTTTAAATATTTTATGACTGACGAAGCTCGATAGGGATAGCGAGAAACTCAAGTATCAAAAGGGAGTGTCCTTTCATTTGGTAGTTGAATAGATGAGATCCATTCGGGAAGATCTATGGTCTATCACAGTCGTTAGATTTGAGGAAGGAATGTGGGCGTTAACGCCTCGACCCATTCAGACTTCACAAGATTCACACATCGGGAGATTCGCATGCTGGCGCGACTAAAATCTCGAAACCTGAAATTGCGATGTGATCAGGACTGTATATATAAGGATCTATCGGGACCTTCCTTTACTGTCGGATTTTCGATATCGAGGATTCTCACATCGGGATATTCACACTTTGGCATGACCATACTCCTGAAACTCGAAGTTTTGATGTACTCTGGTTCGTTGGATCAAGGAAGGTCATGGATCGTCGATCCAACATGAGCAGATTAACACAAGAGTACGTGGGAATTCAAAAATCCCTAAGAACCCATCCCAGAAGAGATAAGCGCCCTTCTGAAGCACAAATGAGTTCCAAGAGGCGAAATTTTCTCAAGTTCATAAGCTCATGAGGGAAAATGAGAGTTGAGACCCATACATCAGGGCTCATAAGGAGTAAATTGAAGGTTGAGACCTTTGAAACATTTGAGATCTTCCAAACCAGGGAAGCAAGTCAAATATTAGGAGGAGGAGCTACAATGATCATTGGATCGATCATCGTGAAATATATGGACCGTTAGATCATAGTCTATACAACGAGGAGTAAGCGCATAGTAGAATAGATCTCACCCGTTCGGTTAAAGCGTAAAAGAATCGTGGCTGCCCAATCAAGGTAAAGAGAAATAATGATAATCCTTGAGGGTACGTCAGGGGAAAAGGGTTCCAAAGTTCTGAAATCATCAGAACTGTCCATCCAGAAGGACATGTGGTGAGAGGCCATCATTTCGCTGACTCACAACTCGGGGAAGTCAAAGGGTGGAGTTGTGAGAAATCGTGAAATGCAAAACCACGATTTGATCTGAGCTATTTGATCGTGGGGAGTGGTGAGTCGTTGATATGATGCTCACAAATATCGAAAAATCGGGCATCGGGAGAAAAGAGGAGAACCAACCTCCAAAGTCATGAAATGCGAAATTGTGACTTGATCGTAGCCGTCAACTGGAGGAAGATCGTGGACCATAGATCTAGTTCTATCGGGAGTCCACAAATCAAGAAGTCGGAAGTATAGTTCTGGGAACTCATGAAACGTGAAATCACGATTTTCTATGAGTCATTGGATCGAGGAGAGATCTGGGTCATTGGCTCATTTTGAGGGAAGGACAAAAAAGTGAACTTCGTAAGATGCAAAGATGTGAGACGAAAAATCAAGACGTGCCTTTCGATTTGGCAACTGGTCACATCATTGGTCACATCAAGAAAGGGACTTAGCCCGGAGAGCTAGCGCCTAATTATTCTGAAACTTAATGGCATAAAGGAGGAAGCCACGAGTTCCATACAACCTGAGTTTGAAGGGAAAGAGATAATGTTAAGTGGATTTGAGGTTCTTCCCTGACTTCCATTTCCCAGGATTAGAGACCATAAATGAATAAATTGACTATTTGA
>ML784556.1:184546-196832 GCA_009831015.1 Picea engelmannii | reverse complement strand
ATATATATTATTTTTCCCCATTGTGGGTGTGTTACAAAATGGTATCAGAGCATGGTTACAACACTTAACCTGCTTGGGCTCACGGACAAGTCACTTAAAAACTCTATTTAGAGTACTTTTAAAATAATGACACCCTACCTTACCTCTTTCTTAAAAAGTCTGATTTAAAAATGTTATTAAAGAAAGGAATGAAACTTTCTACCGTGTGTATGCATTAAGAAATTGAACTGTGTATTGTTCATGAACTAATAGATTGTTATCTAACAATAAGTGTTTTTTTCAACACTCGAGTAGTCAGTAAATCACGAGAAAACTCCAATACTAACGGATGGTAACGTGTCATGAAGTGGGGGATGGCTCCCACAATAGAGACGAAGAATCTGACGAAAGGAGGGCGGTGGAAACCCCTCCAGATCTGGCTGAAACTGTAAGGAGCCTTAGGGCCAAGTTACAAAGTTTCAAGGCTGACAACGAGAGATTGATAAAGTATCTAGAGAAACAAATAGAAATTAACGTAGTCTTGCTATAGATCTTATCCGACATACAGAGGCAACTGCAACATGAACCCTCAACTAGTCATGCAGACCGACAACACAAGAAGAGAAGTCGGAGTCCACCTGAGACCCGAAAACATGACTCCATAAGTGACCCCACTGGGAAAAGTACTATGAAGAAGGTCCTACTTGGAGGCAGGGGAAACTCGTCGGGAGAGTCCTTTGGAAAGGAAGCTGACAACTCCGAAGGATCTTCTAGTAGCAAGGCCAACTTGTATTCTCAGAGGAAAGGAAAGAAACGTAAGCGTTCCAAAACCCGTAGTCTTGAAGAGTTCAAGAAAGCCAAACCACCCTCTTTCGATGGAGAGATTAAGAAGGGAGAAGAGGTAGAAGCTTGGCTACTTGGTTTAAATAAGTATTTCAGAGTCCATGACTACTCTAAAAACTTGAATTCTCAAATAGCCATCTTCAACTTGAATGGAAAGGCTTCCATATGGTGGGAACACCTTAGGAATTTGAAAGGACTCCATGACAAGGACTTGTCATGGAAACAGTTTGAGTAATACTTCAGGAAGCAGTATCTGTCAAAAAAATACATGGATGGGAAAACTAAGGAATTATACAAACTTCAGTTGGGACAACTCACCATAGAGGAATTTGTCAATAAATTCCTTGAACTACTGAGGTATGTACCCTACATAAAAGATGAAAAAACAAAAAATTCAACGGTTCATTAGTGGGTTACCTCGGACCTACCGGGATATGATTGAGTTCAACGAACCAAGGACCTTAGAAGAATCTATCCGGAAGGCAAGGTATTGTTATGAACAGTTTGGGAGCAAGACAAGACCCCATGAGGACTGGACGAAGAAGAGTATTTCAGGATTCCATAAGAAAAGGTTTAACTTCTCAAGATTTAAGAACTGTGGAAAATATTCTAGGGGGAGCCTTCCTACTAGAAGTGTATATTAGCAAAATTTCCCCTCTCAAAGTGGAAATAAACATTTTCAAATAGTCCCAACAAAGACCGATAACCTAAAGAAGGAACCCTTAAAATTTTGGGGTTGTGGATAAAATCATAGATTGAGGGACTGCCCACACTGACAAAAAAACAGTAAGGGGGTCTACAATATCAAAGAATCTACCATAGTCAATGATGTGGCTAGGAAAATTCCACGAATCTATGCATCCCTGGACAGTAATCAAGCCGACCACCAAGCTTCAGTAGTGGAGATGGAAGGTATGATCGCCAACCATCCAATTTTTTTTCAATTGACCCAGGTTCTAATTTGAGTTATGTAGCCCCTCAGACTACCAATAAGTGTAAACTACAATAAATTATACATGTTAAACCATGGTTGGTACAACTAGCCACTGGGACCAAAAGAAAGGTGGCAGAGGCCATACCAACCTACCAATTCATCATGGGCAGATTGCCCACCCAAGAGACCCTTAACATACTTCCCCTGGGATATTATGACCTGTTGATTAGTATGGACTGGTTAGCTGATTATAAAACTAAAATGGACTGTTATCATAAAATTTTAGAATGTGTAAAAAATGAAGGGAGAAAGATGACCCTCCAAGGGATTCAGAATCCTGTCTCAGTGAGACAAATATCAACCCTTCAAATGAAGAAGTATTGCAGGAAAGGGTGTTCCTTATATGCAATACAGGTGTTGGAATCCATTGAGGATGACAAACCAAACCTATAGGACCACCCCATATTAAGAGAATACAAAGAACTGTTCCCTGAAGAAGTACCAGGTCTACCTCCGAGAAGGGATATTGATTTCTCGATAGAGCTTACACCAGGAGCTATACCAACATCTAGAGTGCCATATAAGATAAGCATGCCAGAACTGGTTGAACTCAAGATACAACTAAAGGAGATGATGGACAAAGGCTACATCTGACCTAGTGTATCTCCATGGGGAGCACCCATCCTGTTTGTGAAAAAGAAATATGGCACACCCTGACTATGCATAGATTATAGACAACTCAATAAGGAAGCCATAAAGAACAAGTATCCCTTACCAATAATCAATGACCTGTTCGACCAATTGGGAGGTGCATCCATATTCTCGAATATCGACCTAAGGTCTGGCTACCATCAAGTCTGCATTAAGGATGAACACATCCATAAAACAACCTTCAGGACGAGGTATGGTCACTATGAATTCATGGTGGTACCGTTTGGGTTAACCAATGCCTCGCCACTTTTATGTGCTTAATGAATAATGTACTTAGAAAATTCCTGGACAAATTTGTGTTGGTTTTCATTGATGATATCCTAATTGTTAGCGATAATTCTTGTCCTGGGCTCGAGAACACCCAGACTTGCTAGTTGCATGGTAGGCGCTAAGCGCAGCACGAGAGAATCCCTTTTTCAATATCAAGTTGAGTGAGAGGGCGAAGTTTTTCCTTCGGTGGCCGAGATCCACCTACAGAGTTAATCGACGGTCATCGGGTTTTCGGGGCTGTCAAGTTGCCCGGGGTTTAGCACCTGAGAAAGTTCCTATATTTCCAGGTTAAATCTTGGTTGTCCGATCCAGTGACGCGTGGTGCAAGATCCAGTCACATCGGCATATCGGCATTCGGGAGTTTGAGTGGTAAAAGTCCCCCATCATTTCATATTTCAAAACCCTGAACCCCGAAATGCTGATAAGCACCCTTCAAAGCTGGGCCCACAGTCCTAGCGCCGGGTCACATCAAGCGAGCCTGAGAACGAGCGCGGCCCACTGTTAAGCGAAGAGTGCTACCTCGACCGTTCATCTTAAGGAAACGCAGCACACATTCGTGCCATGTCAGCATTCAGGAAGTTGAGGGGTAGGCGCTCCTCGTCACTTCACCTTTCGAAACCCCGAACCCTGAAATGTCGATAGCACCCAGGATCGGGCCTATGGTTCTAGTGCCTGGTCGTAAGGGAATAGGCCTGGAGGAGGGGCGCTAATGTTTATCATTTGGCCACTTGGGTCCCGAAGCTCCGAGCTAAATCTCAGAAGGGAGGCATTGTGATTCTCCAGATGTCGATTCGACGTGAGCCAAATCCCAGTACCTGTTGGAGATGAATGAAGAAGAGAGAGGGTGGTTGAAGCCTCACCTCATTCATTTATTGCAAAGGATGGATGTCTCGGTTGAAGGTCCACCCGAGGCGGTCTTCTGTACTGGTTCTTTCCATGGAAGCCACGTCGATTCCTCGACTCACCAGGGAAGTCTGCACATGTTAGCTCGACACTTAATGGCTCAGCTACTCCCCTTGCTGGAGCCGCACGCAGTTAAGATGGCATCTGTCAAAGTCGCACGATCGTCCAATCTGCATACGCAGACTGTCAGAAGACATGCAGATGCAATGTTTTTAATGCAGCGTCTTGTTTCTGTTGCTGTGGTGGTTTTGAGTATATGTAGGCGTTTTCATCCTTTTTTGTAGGATCGATGGTTGAGAAAGACTCCCAGTTGTAAAAGCTTTAATGAAGAACTATTTTCTGGTTATTTATGGACTCTTGAGACTTCTTGCCTGATGAATGTCAGTTTCTTTCATGTCTTTGTCTATACTGTATTAGAGTAGCTCGGAATTGGAGGATCCAGTCAAGTTGTGATTGTTATAGGATGATGTATGTTGGATCATTGTAATAGTTATGTTGTTCTAAATAGTCCCTATGAACTTCTTAGCACTGAACGACTTGGAATTGGAGGATCCAGTCAAGTCTTCCCTTCAGTTTCCTAAAGCCCTGAACCAAGAGGATCTTGTATTCAGAGTTTTTCCTCTACGAACTACCAAAAGGCCTGTTGCCTGAGGTAGTTTGTTCATTGTTCTCCCAATTCTTCCACCTTCTCATCTTTAAATCAACTCCCTGACTGAAGTTAGGTCAAGACCTCCTTTGTTCCTTGCATATCAGACCCAGTTCCTGATTTGAAGAAATACCTTTTCAAGTCTCTACCCATTTGATCACCCACAAAAAGCTATCGTGACATAAAACTGATGGGCGTTGGGCTCTGTTCATGAAAGCAATCCAGGAGCGACTTCCAACACTAACACTAATTTACTCCAAGAAAAGGGAGGAGCACGAAAGACATCTTAGACTCATACTTCAAGTACTAAGAGAGCATCATCTCTATGCTAAGTTTAGCAAGTGTGATTTCTTTCATAAGAAAGTCCATTACTTAGGCCATGTCATATCTAAGGAAGGGGTGGCAGTAGACCCTGACAAGATCAAATCCATTATGGAATGGCCTGCCCCGAAAGATGTATCCGATATTAGGTCCTTCATGGGATTAGTAGGATACTATAGAAGGTTCATAAAAGGGTTTTCCAAGATTGGTTGCCCAATCATTGCCCTTCAGAAAAAGGGGATTAAATTCATTTGGACATCAAAATGCGAAGAAAGATTTCAGGAACTGAAATACCTCCTGACCTATGCACCCATGCTACATATTGTAGACCCAGATAATGATTTCCTTGTATGTACAGATGTCTGCAAGGAAGGAATCGAAGGAGTCCTTATGGAAGAAGGACGTGTGATTTCCTACGTGTCTCGGAAATTAAATGAACATGCGATCAATTATGTGACCCATGACCTAGAGTTGGCAACCATAGTACATGCTTTAAAAATGTGGAGGCACTACCTCCTGGGAAGTATATTTGTGCTTATGACATACCATTGTGGGTTGAGGCACCTGTTTGATCAGTCGAAACTCAACGCCAAGCAAGCTAGGTAGATGGCTGTCCTAAGTGAATTCGATTTCAAAATCAAACACATAAAAGGAAAGGAAAATAGGGTGGTCGATGCCCTTAGTAAAAGTATAAAAATGATTCATCTGGCAGCATTAAGCACCTGTGAAATGGATGTCACGGAAATAATCAGATAGGAACAAGAGACAGATGCATTCTTTAAGACTGTGACCTCATACCTAAGACAAGATCTTACAGGGTTGAAGTATGAAGGCTACCAAATGCTCGAGGGAGGGTTGTTGACTTATAAAAACATATTGGATATTCCAAAATGTGACGATTTGAAGAGGTTCATAATGGATGAACTACATAAGAGACCATATACTGGTCACCCAGGATATTGGAATATGATCACGACCACTAGGAAAATATTCTATTGGCCTGGGTTGAAGAAATACAAAGCTAACTATATAGCTAAGTGCCTAGAGTGCTAGCAAGTTAATATGGAACACTGACATCCAACATGATTGTTACACCCCTTACCAATCCTAGAATGGAAATGGGAAACCATCTCCATGGATTTCATCACTGGACTACCAAGGTCGACCAAGAAAAATGTTGCCATCATAGTCGTGGTGGACAAGCTGAGAAAGTCTGCTCATTTCATCCCTATCTAGTCAACTTGCAAGGCAATAGATATTTCCAACATCTTCATGAAGGAGATATTCAGACTACATGGCATGCCCAAGGAAATTGTATCTGACCGAGATACCAAATTCACTTCAAGTTTTTGGAAATCCATAATGGATGGTTTGGAGACAAAATTGTTATTCAGCACAACTTATCACCCCCAAACTGATGGATAGATAGAAAGAGTGAACCAAATAGTAGAAGACATGCTAAGGATGCATGTAATGCATCAGCCTAAGAAGTGGAAAAACTACCTACCATTGGTAGAGTTTGCCTACAACAATGGTTATCAACAATACTTGAAGATGAGCCCTTTTGAAGTCCTCTATGGTAGATAGTACAAGATTCCAATCAGCTGGAGCAATCCAGTGGACATAATTTCAATCGGACCTGACATGCTGAAAGAAATGGAACAACAAGTGGTTCATATAATACAAAATCTGAAGATTTCTCAGGATAGACAAAAAAGTTACACCAACATAAAGAGAACTCTCAGAGAGTTAGAGACCGAAGACCATGTCTATCTCAAAGTTATACCCAGGAAGAATACCCTGAGAATGGGAGCCTATGCCAAGTTGGAACCTCGATATTGTGTACACTTTGAAGTCTTAGATAGAGTGGGACCTATAGCCTATAGGCTAGCACTTCCTCCCATTGTAAAAGCACATAATGTTTTTCATGTTTCATTATTGATGAAATATGTACATGATGCTAATCATATAATTGACTGGTCTGTGATCCAGGTGGAGCTGGAGGGATAATTCTTGCTAGAACCCCAATGTATATTAGACAGAAATGAAACCTCACACAAGAACCGAATCATTGCACAGGTTAAGGTGCAATGGAAACACTTTGGCCTAGATGAGGCTACGTGGGAAATAGAAGATGCCATGAGACAGACATATCCGATTTTTTTTACTTCTGTACATACATATCATGTTGATAGATATAACATCGAGGATGATGATTACTTTAAGGGGGAGAGAATTGTAACACCATGTTTCCCCCAGTTTGTAAATATAACTATATGGGCCGAGGAACTATGGAAAAATTGAAAGTGTGAATGTTTGATTTGATGGACCTTGTGTAGGAGGTTGATGAAAGAGGGGATGTGCTAAGAGAGAGACCAAGAAATGATGTAAAAGGTGGTGGAGGGGACTAGTAATGGTTGCATTAACCTTCACCGAACCAGTACCATGTTGGAATTAATTTTCTCAGATCAGAACAACCCTCTAACCAGGAATGAATTCCCGTCAGGCTAGTAGGTGGGAAGGCCTCCTCAAGAGTTAATGAGGGATGGGGAAAACTGCCCATCGGTAAGGCTTCCAGACCTAAAAATGGATTGGAGGATTCGTTCCACACACAATCTTGCTGAGGGAGGCAAGAAAGGAAGCGTGGTGGACAGAGGGAGACCGAGAAGAGAAAAATGGAGAGACGGGAGAGAAAACTCTCGGGTCTGAGGAAGGACTGAAGGAGGAACAATAAGTTATGATCACAGAAATTAGAGATTGAACCAGGAGAAGGAGAGTAACATTCATTCTGATCTAGTTTTCTATATTGGGAGAAGGAGAGTAACCTTCATACCGAACTTCTATTGAGATGGAAGTAAGAGATTGAATCTCAAAGAATCGTGGCTTAAGCTCGGGGGTGGCCAATGATAAATCCATTAGGAGTGAATGAGCCTATTTTTTGGGTGGAAATGAACACCCATTTCAGTAGTCGCATCACACTCTATGGTTTTGATAAGTGTTTTTTTGCCTTATGCTTTTGAACTACAAATAATGGATGCATGCCAATATTTACATGTCTATAAAGGTTTATTTCTATGTATTAAATGATTAAGTTATGAATATGCATTTGTTTCCTTGAGAGCCTATAATTCCACTAGAGTTCCATGTGCCCCAGTTTAATCACTCTAAGGCGCCTTCCCCAGGGAACTACATCATCGTTCTAGAGTTGAGTGAGTACTTCCCTAAATGCGGAGGTTGGATCCTGCAATCCCTGCAAGGATGGAGTCTATTAAGTGCGAAAGAGGTAGTGTAGATATTCACAGGCTCTCTATGAGGTAAGCAGAAACCAAGAACCACTTAAGTCCTAGACTTGATGAAGGAGAAAAATAGTTGCACCGAAGATCCCTCTATGTGTTAAGTCCAGGAGAAAGAGCGTAATGCTCTTAAATCCTTCATGACCGACAAAGCTCGGAAGGGAAAGCGAGAAATTCAAGTATCAAAAGGGAGTATCCTTTTGTTTGGTAGTTGAACAGACTAGATCCATTCAGGAAGATCCATGGTCTATCATAGCCATTAGATTTGAGGAAGGAACGCGGGAATTAACTCCTCGAACCCTTTAGACTTCGCAAGATTCACACATTGGGAGGTTCGCACATTGGTGCAACTAAAATCCCGAAACCCGAAATTACGACGTGATCAGGAATGTAGATCTAAGGATTTATTGGGGCCCTCCATGACCGTCGGATTGGTGAGATTGGGGATTTTCACATCGGGAGATTCGATCATTGGCATGACCAAACTCTCGAAACTCGAAGTTGCGATGTACTCAAGTTCGTTGGATCAAGGAAGGTCATGGACCGTCAATCTGACGTGAGCATATTAACGCAAGAGTACGTGGGAATTTGAACATCCCTAATAACCCTGCATGAGCGGACATGTGTCTGCCATGAATTTTCTATATGCTATAACGACTTTGATTTCTGTTGCATGCTCATTTGCTGGGAAAAATGTGCACGAAAAGTGGTTGTTTGATTTTCACGACCATTATCAAAATGGTAGAGTGCTTTAGGGAAACTTGTCCTTCAAAAACTTCCAATATTTTTCTTCTGTTTGTGAATGTAGAGATGAATACCAGCTAAATTTTTTTTTCTGCGCATTGGCGAGAGCCGCGCGGGCTTTCTTCTCGGTCGCTTCACATTTCCTGGAATGCTTTGTATGTATTTCCTCTGACAGCCTCGGTGCTTCTCACAGCTCTACAATCGTGTCTTTCGCCTCTTTGAGATGTATTTTTAGCCATGAAACATTCCCTTCGTGACCTTACACTACTAACGTTTCCATAGTCTTTGTCGCTAGCTGTCGCCTCAACTCCATGTTCTCCTGGTAGAGTTCAGTGATAGCCAGCTTTGACTGCTTCAATTGCTTAGATGGCTCTTGATCATTCACTCCTGTGGTATCCATTTCCCTTTATTTTCTCCTTCTTTCGCAGCTCGATCCCCTAGTAGGATCCAGCCAGATGGTGCACATGAGTAGTCCTTCAGGAAAGGATATGGCACGCGGCTCTTCTGAAAATCAGACTTCCCTAGTTTCCTTGTTCTTCCTTGGCCTACCCATTCTTCGAGGTATTTGTTGTAGGGGAGATGGGGCTTCCACTGTCTTTCCTCCCTATGCTAGTCTTTTCGCTTCAGGTTCTGGATGGCTTGATATGATTGTCTCTGTGGGTAAAATAATAACTCCTTTCACGTCCTTGGGAATGCTTATTATAGGTGAGAACGACTCCCAGTCATTTTGGGGCTTGGACTTGGAAATTCTGCTACTCTGCGCATCTTTCCTTATGCTTTGGGAGGTCACCATGGTGCGACCAGTATGTATTCCGCACACAGTGTATTCGACAAATGTATAGGGAGGGAAATTTGATCAACCTGGACTGGAAAGGGAAATTGCAAACAGAGTGCGGACCTGGTTTCATGACTGAAATGAGTGCCGAGCATATGAAATTTATAACAAGTCAGGTAGAAGGAGGAATCGTATCGGAGAACAGTGAATTCATGGCGAAAGGATGTTTTGAATCGAATTGCATATTTTCCATGGCACATCCCCACGTGTAGAATACAGACGATAAGGTTTGCAGGGCATGCATGATACGAACGCTACGTTTTTTCATTCCCTCGGCCTTCATGATGAACTAATAATAGTTGTTGCACTTGCCAATGCAACTTCCATTAACTACTTGACTCAACCTGGGGCATGTAGAGAATGGTTTCTTAACAGGACTCGACTCTTTGGAAAAGACATACCCGTACCACTTACGCAAGTTTCAACTCTGACATCCCTTCCCGTTTCCAAGGGCCAACCGACGACTTGCTCACTTCGACCCAACAATTCTATGTGCCTGACTTCACATGTTTGGGTGCATGGGCCATACCCCAACTAAAATTGACTCTAAATGGAAACAAAAATGGCGATGCTAACAGCTGGCTCCAACAGGGATGTTATCCTCCCTGCAAGGTAGCAAAGAAAAATAGACCATGTGCCTGACCATTGGGATTTTTTCGACCTTTAGATACTGAGAGAAATAAATTACAGATAGAAAACAAACTAATCCTATCGACACAACTTCTAAAACTTCAGCATAAACTTAGGGCCTTCACTTCGGGCTTCAATTTTCTGCTGACTTACTAGCTCAATGCAAAAAAAACTAGAATGAATATTTACAATGAAAAATGAATTAAACAGATTTTATTTCATCAGATAATGCTTGAGGAACCTGTCATTTGCAGGCCCCCAAACAAGGCATTATCCATTTAATCCTTCTAGGAAATAAGCATTGTTCTCGTAGTACGTGTTGATTTTGAAAGGGCTTGTCCAAAGGTGGACGAACTTTTTGTGCTTCCCTTTATATTCATTTCTTGTGTCCCATCTCAACACCAGATCTCCAATATGAAAATATTCCTGCTTAGAATGTTTTTCGAAGGCTTTCTTTATCCTCTCCTGATGGAGTTGTGATCGATCATACACCTACTCCCTCGCCTGCTACATGTGAATTAACTGATTTATTCTCCTCTATGCGACATTCTGCTCGACCTCCTTCTCTTGCAACAACTTTCTAACTGGTGGTGCCAGTGAGGTAGGGAAGATGGTGTTTGTGTCGTATACGATCTGGAAAGGAAACGTTGAGATGGACTTCTTCGTGGTGACCCGATCTGCCCACAACGCATAGATAAGCTTTTTCTGCCAAGATTTCTTATTGTCTTGCATGAGTCTTTTGGTGATCCTGGTTAGGCTCTTATTTGAGGATTATGCCAACCCGTTTCCTTGTGGATAGTACACCGTACAATGCCCCAGGTTTATATTATAATCTTGACAAAATGTTTCCATATTCTTAGACTTGAATGCAACCGCATTGTCTGTTATGATTTTGATGGGACATCTGAACCTCGACAAGATGTTTGTCTCCAGGAATTGGATGATGACTGTGTCGGTATCTTGCTTTGTGGGGATTGCCTCTATCCATTTCATGAAATAGTCGATGGCCATGAGTATCCATTTGTGTTGCACGAAGGATGGAAGATTTATTTCTCCTATGAAATCTAGACCCCATTTCATGAAAATTGCTTTGACTGAGATCAACTTTAGTGGCAGGGGTTGTAGCTTTATTCTCCCGTAAAAAATATGACATTTGTGGTAGCTGGAGACCTATTTATACACGTCAGCGAAGATTGTAGGCCAGTAGCAACCTTCCCTTAGGATTTTGTGCGCGGTGGTTTTCTAGTAGTGGTGTCCTCCGCAGTCACCTTTGTGAAATTCTTGTCCTCTTATTGAATGAGTTCATAGGATGCTCAGATGACTATTTCTTATCAAAAAGAAATTCTTGAATCATTTAAAGCCCAATTGTTTCACACATTGGATGCATTTGCACATGGCCTCACAGACAGTCTTACAGGCACCTTCAATGATAGTTTTCGTAGTATTCAAGATTCATTGAATAACATGCAGGAGATATTTTTTATGCAGGGCCTCATGAATGAATATAATCAAGAAAGATATGCTTGGTATGATTTTGAGGACGATTGTGATGCTTGGTATATGGATAGTTTTCATTTCTGGGATGACAACCACTTCCATATTTTATTTGATGACTCTACTCCACCTTCTGTAGAGAACATCAATGTCCCAGATCAGGAGCTAATTACCAGCGTTCAGTCTACATATTCTACAGTGGTATTATTCCTTCCAGATTCTTCTATGACCCTTTTCCACTATGTGGATGGATCTTCTTATTTGGATCCACATGATAGGTGTCAGTCTTTGGATCATCATTTAGAGTTGGTTATTGGGTTCCAAAATCTTCTACGGGGAGTTCACATGAGCACTTGGACATGGGACCCGGGCTTACAATGGTGGTTGGACTACTTCAGCATGGTGGATTTCCTTTCTACATGGGACTTTGGTCCTTCAATCTTCTTCAGCATTATGGTTCACAATTATCCATGGGACCCTGGTATATGGTTGTACATCAAGCATTGAGGACAACGCTTTCATAAGGGGGATGGAATGTAAGTAACTAGAGAGGTAGTGGGGGGGGCCAGAGGGCCCATAGTGATAATAGTGGAGGTCATTCAATGTAAGGTGGACTAGGTCCACTATATTATTAAATAAGACCCACTATGGTAGTTAGATATAATAAATGTAAGAGGACTTCT
>ML784556.1:158018-182611 GCA_009831015.1 Picea engelmannii | reverse complement strand
GTGAGAAGGCTCTCTAGAAGGTTCCTAGGAGATAGGAAGAGCTATATAAAGAAGTCTAGGCAATGCAATAAAACATAGTGAAGAATATTGTGAGTGTACAAGCAAGGATTGCTTGAGGAGTTTTATCCTTCCATAAGGATTAATATATGGTGTTACCCAACCTCAAGGGTTTTGGATATTTCTTGTGTTCATGGTTATGGTGAATGGTTTATGGTTTATTCTTTGTTATTTCTGAAGTATATTTGCAGATCTGGTTTAGGTACTTAACAGTATCTTGCTTTGTGGGGATTACCTCTATCCATTTCATGAAATAGTCGGTGTCCATGAGTATCCATTTGTGTTGCACGAAGGATGGAAGATTTATTTCTCCTATGAAATCTAGACCCCATTTCATGAAAATTGCTTTAACTGAGATCAACTTTAGTGGCAGGGGTTGTAGCTTTATTCTCCCATCAAAAATATGACATTTGTGGTAGCTGGAGACCTATTTATACACGTCAGCGAAGATTGTAGGCCAGTAGAAACCTTCCCTTAGGATTTTGTGCGCGGTGGTTTTCTAGTAGTGGTGTCCTCCGCAGTCACCTTTGTGAAATTCTTGTCCTCTTTGCATCATCCTCCAACAAACAACTCAACAATATTCCCCAGGGTCTTTCCAGTAGAGTGACTTGTCCAGGATGCATAAATTAACTACTTTAAGCTTGAGAAATCTGGACTTAGTATTACTTATTCTCGAAGGGGCCTGGATATTCTCCAACACATAGACAATGTCTACATACCATGGAGAATCAATGAACTCGTGAGACACCTGCACAATCTTTTATTCTTGAGGGAATTCTGACAGATCAACGACAAAATTCATTCCTACAATGTCACAGTCAGACTACGCCATTAACTTCACAAGGCCCTGACCCTTTATTAGTTTTGTAGGCTTGATGTCAAGATCGTATTCCAACATGGACGCTATCCACTTTCCTCTCCTTCCTTCCGGGTTGAGTTGAGTCAGGATATCCTTCACTGAGCTGCTGGGCACATAAGCAATGACATGGGAGTGCAATATGTATGTCTTGAACTCTTTCTAATCTTTCACTAAGGCATATGCTTATTTTTCCATGATGTCATACCTTAATGGAGCGTCGTGCAATTTCCGTCTGAAATAGGCTATGGGTTTTTCAAAATCCTGCTTGCCTTTCTGCAACAACACGATGGTAATAGTGTGTTCTGAGGCAAATGAAAATAGGATGAAATCTTTCGTAAAGTTCGGGCTAGCTAGCACAAGAGCCTTAGTTAGTGCCACTTTTATATCTTCAAAATAATTCTTGGCCTCTGGGTTCCACTTGATCTTGTTTCCCTTACTGAGCATGCAAGTTATGTGTTCTATGATTTCTGTGAGGTTCAGGATGAATCTCCTCAAGAAGTTTACTTTTCCCAGGAAGGATTTCACTTCTTTTTTACTGTGCAGTGTGTTGATCTTCAGGATTCCTTCAACCTTGTTGGGATCTATATTAATTCCTTCCTTGGAGATAATGTATCCTAACAACTTCCCTTTTTTCACCCCGAAATGTGATTTCTTTGGATTTAGCGATATGCTGAAATTTCTGCATTTCTGGAATACTTTCCTTAGGTGCTCGAGGTGCTGCTTGTCATAGGTAGAGTATACCGTGATTTCATCCAGATAGATTACAATTAACTTTTCCTTTTCGTCGACAAATGCTATGTCCATTTCCATCTATAAAGTGGCACCAACATTCATCAGACCGAAAGGCATCTTAGCGTACATGAACGTTCCAAATGGAGTTGTGAAAGATGTTTTTTCTCTGTCATCTCGGTGAACCATGATCTGGTTATACCCTAAAAAACCATTAAGCATGGACATCTTCTGGGACCCCACCACCTTTTGAAGGACATAGTCCATTTTTGGAAAAGGGTGGTGGTCCTTAAAAGACACCTTCTTTAGATTCCAGAATTCTATGCACAGTCTTATCTCATCGCTCTTCTTTCTTACGGGTACCAAATTAGCTACCGATTTAGAGAATCGAAAAGAAACAATAATCTTAGCGTCGAAAATATTCTTTACCTCCTTTTCGATTAGTGACAACAACAGGGGATTTATCCGTCTCAGATTATGTTTGAAAGGTTTCTGATCTTCTTTGAGAGGGATAACATGTTGTATTACATTGGTGTCGTACACCTTCAAATCATCGTAGCTCCAAGAAAAAATGTCTGGGAAGTCCTTCATGAGCTTGAAGTAGTCTTTCTTGACCTATGGACTGAGCATTTTCGATAATTTTATCATTTTCGGGTTCTCCTCAGTCCCGATATTGCAGTCTTCCATGTATTTTTTGCTTGCAGTGATCTTGGGATTTTTAGCCACGTCATTTTCGTCAAACAACTTTTACAGCGACACTAACCCCTTTGGAATAATGTTATTTTTTAGTTGTATTATGTCCCTTCCCACAATCTGGTTTTGGAAAGGTTCATCGTTACTGTGCGCATCCGCACTCCCATCTTCATTGCAACAACAATCATCATCAATGTGAGTATTAGCGAACTCGATGCTCATCTGAAGAAATATTTCTACCTTCTTATGATAGAGTCTACCCCACTCCTCGGAGCACGATCGCTCTTCACCAGGACCTTCTTCTCTCTCGGCTCGAAGAGTATCAAGACTCTTCTATTTCCCTTTCGAAAAATCTGCACCCACAGTTTACTTCACGCAATCCCCCTTCTTTGAGCTATCGGAGGATCAGAACTTCGCTACTTCGCGAGTTCTCTATCTATCCTTTGGGCTCTCGGACCCCGAGACCCGATGTGTCAATCAACGTTGAATCCTTTCTCTGCTATCGGAACATCGCTTATCGTGCCTTTGCTTATCGCGTCACCAACCACTTGGGGTTTCAACTCCCGATACCCGATGTGCCGAGATGCTGAGACTTGCGGTCTCGTGATCTCGTGGCTTCGCTTCTCGTGAGCTCAACCGGCTCCTTCCTTGACTCTCAGGACCCGCGTCACCGATACCCGAGTATCACTACCTCGCCTCCTCGCAACCTCGCGGCTTATGAGACCAATTGCTTGGCCCTTCGACTTTCGAGACCCGATGTCCCGAGATCACCTGCCACGAACTCTCGACACGTCCGATCCATGAGTCGAGTCACGCTCCTCATGATCCAGATCGATGCTTCTGCTCTCCCAAGATTCAACTTTCTCTTCCTGCACTATAGACTTTACGTCCACTTTCCTCCTTCCGAAATCCTCGAACAAGAAGTGTCTCTCCACGAGACGACTCACCAGTCTGCGACCCTTCCTCTCGATCTGCTCATGCAACTTCTCCTTGCTACCTTTCAACAAATTCTGAAGGCCTATTCCTCCTGAGCTTTCACCACTTCAATTCCCTCCAGAAGAAGTTCTTGCACGCACTCCTTGCAGAAAACCTTCAAACACACTAAGTGTTGGAGTCTTCAATCCTGCGCACTCCTGCAGCAGAAATCCTTCAACTCTTTGCTCAGAATCGCAACTCTGAGTCTTCGTCTAGCCTGCGCACACCTTGCACGGCTCCGGTATCAACCTGCACCTCTGAGATGAATGGAACCCAAAAGCTATCTCCAAGCAAACCCTGCAGTCACGCACTCCTTGCGGACAAATTCAACTGCACTCCCTGTAGGAATTTTCTGGCTCACTTAGAGAAACAATGGAAACTCATTCACTCTTCTTCTCAGACATCAAATTAACCATGAAATCACATACACAGCATATAAAAGCAAATGCATGACAGGAAGCAAATACTCATGAGCATAACATCAACCGTACGCAGAGAAACAACACATAACCATGGAATTGAATCAAAGCTTTCTTCTATTAATTCAATCTGTACATGGGTGTTCTTCATATAATTCTCTTCTTGCTCCTCTCTTCTTACTCTTGAATATTAATGTTACAATGTACAAAGGAGGGTGTCTATATCCGTTTTCCCTCTCGAACTCTACAACTATCAAATCTACAATTAAATTCCTATCTACCAGTATTAACTAAATTAAATGCCTCATCTACCTAAGGACGTGAGCTATCCGCTCAAGGTCCATTACAATATACAATAGTTCTCTTCATCAAATCAACTCATTAATGTTTGTGCAACAATATCAAGGTGTTTTCAAAAAGAGATTTTGGTGCTGGCTTGTCCAGCTGTCTTCCGTTCTCGCGCTGGCTCGCTTGATGTGAGCGATGTTCCTGCATCATACTCCCCGGCTTGAAAAATTTCATGGGCTCCTGTCCATGAGCTCCTGCACGGTCTGTCCCTGTTTTTGTATCACTGCTTCATTCTCCCAGCTAGCATCTTCGACTGGGTGATTTTTCCACTTCACCAGGTACTCGAAGTACTGCTTCCGCCTGGTCTTCCTTCCCACTCGCTTATCCAGTATGCACTCCATCTGCGGCGTCTCTGCTACCGGCATCTGCTTCTGCCACTGGACTAATGGTTCCTCAATTCCGGTCTCTGTTTCTCCAGCCCTGTATGGGTATAAATCCAAAACATTAAAAATCGGGGATATCCCGATGCCATCTGGCAACTCAATTTCATATGCATTCTCCCCGAATTTCTTCAGGACTTTGCATGGTCCAATTTTCTTCATTTTGAGCTTGTTATATGTTCCCCTTGGGAACCTCTCTTTCCTCAAATGTGCCAGAACAAGATCACCAACTTCAAACTGAAGTTGTCTCCGATGCTGATCTGCTCTGCGCTTATACTCCTGATTTGCATCCATCAGTCGTTGCTTCACTTTTGTGTGAAGTTCCTCCATCGCCTCAGCGAATTATTCTGCGCTCGTGCTGCTAGTCGCAGTCTGTTCTGACTCCCTGAGTTCAAAAACTCCCCTCGGTTGTGTCCCATACACAATCTGAAATGGACTCTTTCCTGTACTTCGATTCACCGAATCGTTGTATGCAAACTCTGCCTGTGGTAATATCTGGTCCCAACTGCTGTGGTGTTCCGCCACCAAACTCCTCAGTAAGTCTCCCAGACTCCTGTTGACCACCTTGGTCTGTCCGTCTGTCTATGGATGGTAAGTTGAACTAAAAGCTAAATTAGTCCCTAACTTCTTCCATAGCGTCCTCCAGAAATGACCTATGAATTCTGTATCCCTGTCCGAGACTATGCTTCTCGGCAATCCATGCAGTCTGACAACCTCTTTGAAAAACAAGGTTGCGATGTGGGTCGCATCGCTGGTCTTCTGGCATGGTATAAAATGTGCCATCTTTGAAAACCTGTGCACCACCACAAAGATGGAATCAACCCCTCTCTGCATCCTTGGCAAACCCAATACAAAATACATGCTAATTGCCTACCATGGTCTCTCGGGTATGGGCAATGGCTGATAAAAACCCGCATTCTATTTTTGGCCCTTCGAATGTTGACATATCCGACACCTGTCAACAAACCTCTTGACATCTGCATGCATGCCTGGCCAAAAATACGATTCGCTTAGCTTTGCGAATGTTTTTTCATGACCAAAATGACCTGCTAATCCGCCATTATGATTTTCCTTCAGCATATTCTCCCTCATGGAGAAATTCGGAATGCACAGTTGATTTCCTCTGAATAGCAATCCCTCCTGGATCATGTAGTCTATCCATGGGCTCCGATCTCTGAGAACTGGATTCTCAGCTGCTTCGTATGCCTCTGCAAAATCTGCATCACCTGCATACATGTCTTTCAGATTTTCAAACCCCAACGTCTTGACTCTGAACTCCTGCAACATCAAGCATTTCCTGCTCAAAGCATCAACCACTTTGTTAGCAGTTCCTGAAATGTGTTTGATCACAAATGTGAAATTTTGCATGTATTCTACCCATTTTGCATGCTTCTGGTTCAACTTCTCCTGTTGACTTACAAACTGCAATGCATGATTATCGGTGTACAATACAAATTCCTTTGGTATTAAGTAATGCCTCCACTTCTTTAATGCCTGTATGATGGCATAAAACTCTTTATCATATGTGGAGTATTTCAGATTTGCATCATCCAGCTTCTCGCTGAAATATGCCATTGGTCTGTCCTCCTGACTCAAGACTCCTCCTACGGCATATCCGCTTGCATCACATTTCACTTGAAATGTCTTCTGGAAATCAGGCAACACCAGAATTGGTTGCTCTGTGATCTTTCACTTCAACAGATTGAAGCTTTTCTCAGCCTCTGCTGTCCAATGAAAGACTTTATGCCATTTTTTCACGGTGTCCATCATTGTTGCACTAATCCCACTGAAATTCCTAATGAATTTTAGGTAGAAACTAGCTAGTCCATGGAAACTCCTCACCTCGAAAACATTCCGGGGTGATGGCCAATTCTTGATCACTTCCACCTTCTCAGGATCCATTTTCAATTCATTCACCGAAATCACAAAACCCAAATAAATGAGCTATGTCTGCATGAATGAAGACTTCTTCATATTTATCAACAGCTTCTCCTGTTGTAGCTTCCTCATCACAATGGCCAAATGATTTAAATGCTCAACCTTCGTCTTACTGAAGATCAATATCTCGTCCAGATATACGAAAACAAATTTTCCGATGAATTCCCTCAGGACTTCATTCATCAGTCTCATGAATGTGCTTGGCGCGTTTGTCAAACCAAACGGCATGACCAGCCATTCGTACAAACCTTCGTTTGTCTTGAATGCTGTATTCCATTCATCACCCTCTCTCATACGAATCTGGTGATATCCGCTCTTCAAATCAATATTTGAAAAGAAATTTGCCCCACTCAGGCAATCCATCAGATCATCCATTCTCGGTAGTGGAAATCTGTACCTGATGGTAATCTTGTTAATCGCTCTGGAGTTTGTACACATTCTCCAACCTCCATCTTTCTTTGGACTTAGCACTGTTGGAACAACACACGGACTTAGGCTCTCCCTGACCAGTCCTTTATCCAACAACTCTTGTACCTGCCTTTTGACCTCCTCATTTTCCTACGACGTCAACCTGTACGCAGCTTTATTCGGCAAACTCACTCCTGGTATGAGGTCTATGTAATGACTCACACTTCTCATCGGTGGCAACGAACGAGGTAGTTCGTCCACTATGATATCAGCGAACTCTCCCAGCAGTTCCTGAATCTCATATGGTAGATCATCCACTCTTGTGCTAGTCAGGACAATTCTCAGTTTCCTAACCACAAAGAATTGTGGATCTTCCTTCTTCTCCATCTCTGTGAGAAGCTCCTTCCCACTCATGAGAAGTATGGTATTGCTTACTTCTGACTTCACTTATTTATCCTTTATCGGAAGCAATCTGTGTATCCTCCCATCCTTTTCCAGGGTATATGTGTTCATCCTCCCATCATGAATAACATTTCTATCTTATTTCCATGGTCTACCCAGCAATAGATGACATACATCCATGGGAATAACATCACACATAATTTTATCCTTATAATTTCCTATCTTGAATTCAACCAAGCATTGTTTAGTGACACTTACCCGATGTCCTTTTTGTAACCACGAGACTTTATATGGACTCGGGTGCTTAGTTGTTTCCAGCTCCAATTTTTCCACCATCTCGGATGAAACGAGATTATCGGTGCTTCCACTGTCCACGATGACCTTGCATTTCCTATCCTTGGTTGTGCAAGACGTTCTGAACAGTCTTCTCCTCTACACTGATCTTTCCACCTCCTTCTCGGGTGTCAAAAGAACTTTATGCATCCCAAGCGATCTTCCGCTGTCTGCATCTTCGGTCTCAGCATCACGCCTCTGCGCTTCTGTGATGTGAGCTTCTCCTGTATCCTTCCTATTCTCTGGACGCTCAAATGACCTGTGCCCATTCTTTCCACATGTAAAACATCTGATTACTCCTCCTCTTCCTCTGCCTCTACCTCTAGTACGCAGAAGAGTATTTGCATCAACATAATCTCCTCGCTGATCAATCTGTTGTCCTCTCGGGTCAACATATGGCTACCTCTATTGTGAGGTTCCACTTCTCTCAACCTTACCCTGAGGTTTCTGCCATTCCTCCCTGGGCTTCTGGTATCTATCTTGGGCAACCGCCTTGCCTCTGGGCTGACTCCTGCCTCACCCTCGCTGACCTTGCTTGCGGCTCAGCTTTTCTTCGGCTTTCAGAGCCATCTGGTACGCATCCTCAACTGTTCGGATGGTAACCATGCTCAATTCATCCTGAATGTCATATCTCAAACCATTCAGATATCTCGCAACTTTCTCATCATTGCTCTCCCGATGACCTTCTCTGATATTGAGCTTATAAAATTCTTCGGTGTACTCTTTCACCGTCATCAACTTCTGTCTCAGGTTCTGCATTCGCCTGAACAGAGTGATATGATAATCTCTGGGGATGAATTTCGCTTTCATTTTCACGATCATCCTGTCCCAGCTTTTGATCTTTTGCTTTCCTTTGCAGCGCCTATCAGCTTGTAGCTCATCCCACAACAATGTTGCATGCCCCTTCAACCGAGTGACGGCATGTCTGACTTTCTTGTCTTCTTCGACCTCCTCATAATCAAAGTAGGTGTCAAGAGCTCAGATCCAATCCAATATCTCTTCTGCATCCAGACTTCCCTTGTAGACTGGAATATCCATTTTCTCCTTTGCGACCATCCTGGCAATGGCTTTGATCAATCGCTCGGTTGATGCATCTTCTGCTGTGACTTCTTCTGCATGTCCAGCTTCTTCTTCTACTTCGGAATCACTAAGATCCCCTGCATCAACTCTGTGTCTTCTTGCAGTCTCCATCTCCTCGAGTCTTGCTCGTAGATCTCTCATTTGGTGCTCCATTTCTGGATTTCCTGTCAGCCTACCTCTTCTTCGCGCATCCCTATCCTCTGGACCAGGTGACTTCCTTTCTCTCCTCGGCGACATGATTAATTCTATTCTCTGCTATAGAAAGCAAAGATATTCCCACTCTAATACCACTTAATAGAGTCGACCCCACTCCTCGGAGAACGATCGCTCTTCACCAGGACCTTCTTCTCTCTTGGCCCGAAGAGTATCAAGACTCTTCTATTTCCCTTTCGGAAAATCTGCACCCACAGTTTACTTCACGCAATCCCCCTTCTTTGAGTTATAGGAGGATCAAAACTTCTCTACTTCGTGAGTTCTCTATCTATCCTTTGGGCTCTCGGACCCCGAGACCCGATGCGTCAATCAACGCTGAATCCTTTCTCCGCTATCGAAACTTTGCTTATCGTGCCTTCTCTTATCGTGTCACCAACCACTCGGGGTTTCAACTCCCGATACCTGATGCACCGAGATGTTGAGACTTGCGGTCTCGCGATCTCGTGGCTTCGCTTCTCACGAGCTCAACCGGCTCCTTCCTTGACTCTCGGGACCCGCGTCGCCAATACCCGAGTATCACTACCTCGCCTCCTCGCAACCTCGCGGCTTATGAGACCAATTGCTTGGCCCTTCAACTTCCGAGACCCGATGTCCCAAGATCACCTGCCACGAACTCTCGACACGTCCGATCCACGAGTCGCGTCACGCTCCTCGTGATCCAGATCGACACTTCTTCTCTCCCAAGCTTCAACTTTCTCTGCCTGCACTGTAGACTTTACGTCCACTTTCCTCCTTCCAAAATCCTCGAACAAGAAGTGTCTCTCCACGAGACGACTCGCCAGTCTGCGACCCTTCCTCTTGATCTTCTCATGCAACTTCTCCTTGCTACCTTTCAACAACCTCTGAAGGCCTATTCCTCCTGAGCTTTCACCACTTCAATTCCCTCCGGAAAAAGTTCTTGCACGCACTCCTTGCGGCAAACCTTCAAACACACTAAGTGTTGGAGTCTTCAATCCTACGCACTCCTGCAGCAGAAATCCTTCAACTCTTTTCTCATAATCGCAACTCTGAGTCTTTGTCTAGCCTGCGCACACCTTGCACGGCTCTAGTATCAACCTGCACCTCTGAGATGAATGGAACCCAAAAGCTATCTCCAAGCAAACCCTGCAGTCACGCACTCCTTGAGGACAAATTCAACTGCACTCCCTGCAGGAATTTTCTGGCTCACTTAGAGAAACAATTGAAACTCATTCACTCTTCTTCTCAGACATCAAATTAACCATGAAATCACATACACAACATATAAAAGCAAATGCATGACAGGAATCAAATACTCATGAGCATAACATCAACCGTACGCAGAGAAACAACACATAACCATGGAATTGAATCAAAGCTTTCTTCTATTAATTCAATCTGTACATGAGTGTTCTTCATACAATTCTCTTATTGCTCCTCTCTTCTTGCTCCTGAATACTAATGTTACAATGTACAAAGGAGGGTGTCTATATCCATTTTCCCTCTCAAACTCTACAACTATCAAATCTACAATTAAATTCCTATCTACCAACATTAACTAAATTAAATGCCTCATCTACCTAAGGACGTGAGCTATCCGCTCAAGGTCCATTACAATATACAATAGTGCACTTCATCAAATCAACTCATTAATGTTTGCGCAACAATATCAAGGTGTTTTCAAAAAGAGATTTTGGTGCTGGCTTGTCCAGCTGTCTTCCGTTCTCGCGCTGGCTTGCTTGATGTGAGCGATGCTCCTGCATCATCTTGTCATCCTCAAACACCTACTAGTATTTGATATTGTCAGGCACTGTCGGCTTGTGCTTGACTTCAATTTCATACCTTTTGTTGGGGAAGATGAGGATCTTGAAAAATTAGGCCGAGGTGGCCAAAGCGTCAGTGATCTGGTTTTTCTCCCTCGGGATATCAGATAGATCATACTCCAAAAATTCTTCAAGCAGGTCCAATGCCAAGTTCCTGTATGCTCTCAACCTAGGGTGTCTTGTTTGATATATGTCTTTAACTTAGTTTATGACCAGTTCAAAATCTCCGCACACTGCTATCCTCTTTGCACCTGATTCTTTCAACACTTTCAGGCCCAAAATCAACGCTTCATACTCGACCATGTTGTTGGTGCATTCAAACATGATCTTGTATGAGCACAACTTTGTTCCCACTTCAGGGGGGCTTACCCATACATTGGCCCCGATCCCTTCTTTTCTAACTGCGTCGTCAAAACTCATGTTCCACACCCCGTTTTCCGCGTGGTCTTTCGGGTCGGCGCACTCTTTTGTTTCCCACACAGTTTTCTCGTTAGCTATCATGATGGTTGTCAACTCTTCCTCTTTGAAACTCAGGTCATTGTAGAATATAAAAGAACCAACCTCAATGTCGATGGCATATATAGGATGGTTATTTGGTTGCGTCTTGCTGCTTACCATGTATTTCAACAACACTTCTCTGTACAATCTTATGTCATTGACAAAAATAGGGATGGTGGCATATGACATATCCATCTACAAAGAGCCCTTTGACTTCGCAGCCCATGACCTTGATAGCAGCATGCCAAACTTTGGGGGTATGTCCGCAATGACTACGTCCATAACCATGTTCTTTGAGGGGATTTGAGCCAACAACACAACTAGGTCTTTGATAAGGCCCAAACACTTGACTTTCCTTGAATCAAAAGAAAAAAGGTCTTTGTATGGCCTCATTATATCCAAACCCAATTCATCCATGATCACCTTTGGCATGAGGTTGTGCGATATGAAGGAATCCAACATGGCGTTATGCAAGGTCATTTCATGGATCTTTAGATTGACGTAGAACGTAGGGACATCCTCGGTATCATTTGTCTCTTCAACATGCATACCAAAAAGGATAACGGGGTGATCATCTTGAATATTCAATGTATCGGGGGTCCCTCCCATTTTCAGCATTTTGATGATTTTCTCCCGATACTCTCCATTTCTAATAAGTTCATTGAATGAGACATAGATTTTTATTTTGGCTATCTCACGTTCAAAATTGAAAGGGGGAAAAACTTTCTCTACCTCTTTTTCGCCTGCCTCTCGGCCTGCATCTAGATCTTTCTTGGGGACCTCCTCCTTCGAATTAGCCTTCTTCGTCGCATACTTGGTCGCGCTGTCCGACCTCGGTCAGCTTGTGGAAAGGGTGTCCACCGGAGGCTTCCTTATGGGGTTCGTTTGTTGCAGCTCGGCAGGCACATCTTTTCTCTGGAGGTTATATTTCTTATGGAACTGCATGATATTGTTTTGATAGCCTTTCCTAAACTCTTATGTCTCCCAAGATGGAACATCATCTATTTCGAGTATCATATCATCGTCTGTCTCCAAAACAAAGTCGTCATTTTTTCTCATGTATTGATCATGCTCTCTCTTTGTCGAGAACACACGCGGTTTTTTATCGTTGCAACAATGCATCTGGTATTCGAACGCTTGATCGAAGTCCTCGTCTGCATAGTTGATTTGGAATGGAGGTATTGTCTGTCGGTCACCTTGATCCCTATGCTCTTTCTGTTCCCTCTATCTGATCTGAGGGACTTAAACCCTTCTGAGGTTTTGATTCCTAAGTTGTCGGTCGTTTTGTTCTCGGGCAGTAGGTCTGTTTCTCGTGGACATTCTCTCCATCATCTTCTCCATGGTATTCATAATCATGTTGAACTTATCGTTTGAGGACCATGACGTTGATGGCTGTGCATCTCCCTGGGGTCTCTTATCGCCTCAGTTGAACCTCGGTTTTATTTTCTCCAACTCCATCATGTTTACTTCAACTTAGAAAGATTTATTCATTATAGCATATAGACTTATTGATATTCTTTCTCTCAACAACAGGGTGAAATCACTGTCAAAGGAATCTGCTTACCGCAACTGCGGAGCCCCGGGGGTGGCTTGACTTTTACAGGGATTGAGTTGTACACCTTAAAGAAATGGGCAGAGAATTCCTGCACTTTCTCTTCCAGTGATTTCTTCATATTATTGTACTTTGTTAACAGCCGCAAAGGGTTTTTCGTGTCCCCCCATTTATTCAGGAAAGACATGTAGAATGTGGTGAAGTATCGAGTGCTCACGGGCGGGAGGGATTTGAACCATTTTCTTACATCTCCTGAAAGGATCTGCACAAACAGCCTGATTTTTGCATCTGCATAGTCCACCTCCTCCAGGTCAATGAAATCATTAAACTAGTCTAGGTGCCTCTGGGCAGAAACACTTCCTTCAACATCGTAGAGCCTGATTGTCTGGCTGTAATTCTGAGGCAAGTCATGTAGTTGGGCTGATAGGATGAGGGGGGAGAATCTAGTGGCCATGTCTCTGGGGGGATTCACATTTTGAGGGATATTATTTAATATCAGGGCTTGGAATTTCTTCGGTTCGAAAACAGTTTCGTCCAAGATGGTTTACGACTTAGACCTAAAAAGAGTTTGCTCGAAAAATTCATCAAACTCAAGGTCGTCAATGCTCTGTGCATCGTCTTTGGGTAAGGACAGGCTTCTGTCCAGGTAGTAGAATGGGTCTAACGCTTGTACTCTAGTCCTGCACAAAATATTCTCAGAGTCGTACACAGGCTCTGTGGGGTTTGGGTCAGGATTTTCTCTGGTATATATCGTCTTCGGAGCTAGGGTTCCTGAACTGCGCTACTTGGAGCTACTGGTATTTTTGGACTGGAGTATCCAGGGTAAGGGTTTCATCCAATACAAATGTGTGTCCCTCTATTACCCTCAGGGGTCAAACTACAACGTTAGTCATTCTCCCTGGGAAAATATATTGAATTTCGTCCCCGACAACGACGCTAGAATGTTAGCACTCTCTAAATCTGTTCAACTGATAAACATACGATGAACGTAACTTTTTCAACCATCTTTGAGACCCAAAACTAGCCTTTAGGTTATGGAGAGGGCTCTCCTGGGAGGCGCAGTCTCCGTGCGGGATATGGATTTTAAATCAATGGCTAGATTTACACCTTTGATGTAATGGGTTCTGGTTATATTGGCAAGAGAAAGTAAGACTTTGTCTATGGAGTCGATTTGAGGAAATGACATAGAAAAATGACTCGGTAACTGGACTTGAGAGGATAAGGCTAAGAGAGAAACAATATTCAATGTAAAATCCTAATGTGTGGCGGGGAGAAAACACAAGAAGTAACTCGGAGCACCGTCGCGGGCGAATTCAGAGTTATCTTTTAGAAGAAAACGTTTTGTTTAAGTGGCGCGAACAAGGGGCGTTGCGTAGCTAATCCACATGTTCAAAAATTCATTCTGAAATAGACAGAAAAAAGATATGAATAAAGATGTCAGGAAGAACATATGCAAAGAAAGAGATGCAATACATCCAACTGCTACAATTAGAATATTTTCATCAAGTTACAGGACCTTTGCATTAAATTTCGGTAAAAAACTCAAATTACATACAATAGTTATCGTCTACCAATTTTTCCAACCAACATGAATTACATAGAAAAGATGAAATATATAAACAAGGTCACCACTTGGGCTACCCTTCTTTCTAACTACTAGCCCTAAAACTAGGAAACTAAGTATTATGTGTTGGAGACTCTTTGCATGGCGCTTTCCAAAAATAGGCAATAATCATGTTTGTTTACACATGACTGTTCACAAATTTGCCATGAGGATATGATCATTGGTCAGGTCTTGATATGAGGAAAATATGTGTTAGTGTTTCCCTTTGTTCAGATGCCTGAGCGGACAATTGTCTATCAGGAACTCACTATCTACTATAATGGCTTTGATTTCTGCTTCACACTCATTTGCTGGGAAAAATGTGTGTGGCAAGTGGTTGTTTTATTTTCACGACCATTATCAAAATAGTAGAGTGATTTAGCAAAACGTGTCCTTTAAAAACATCCAATATTTGTCTTATGTTTGTGGATGTAGAGACGAACACCAACTAAACTTTTTTTTTCTATGCACTAGTGAGAGCCGCACAGGCTTCCTTCTCGGCCGCTTCACATTCTCTGGAATTCTTTGTATGCCTTTCCTTGGACAACCTCTGTGATTCTCGCAATTTTACAATGGTGTCTTGTGCCTCTCTGAGTTGTATTTTTAGCCATGACACTTTCCCTTTGCGACCTTTCACTGCTGACGCTTCCATAGTCTTTGTTGCTAGTTGCTGCCTCAACTCCATGTTCTCCTGGTAGAGTTCAGTGATAGTTAGGTTTGCCTGCTTCAATTGCTGAGATGGCTCTTGATCATTCTCTCATGTGGTATCCATTTCCCTTTATTTTCTCCTTCTTTTGCGGCTCGATACCCTAGCCGACTCCAGTCAGATGGCGGGCATGAGTGCACTGATATGGCACGTGGCACTTCTTAAAATTGGGCTTCCCCAGCTTCCTTGTTCTTCCTTGGCCTGCACCTTCTCCCAGGTATTTTTTGTAGGGGAGACGGGGCTTCCACTATCTTTCCTCCCTTCGTAAGTATTTCTGCTTCAAGTTTCGCATGGTTTGATCTGATCGTCTCTGTGGGTAAAAGGATAACTCGTTTCATGTCCTTGGGAATGCCTGTTGTAGGTGAGAACGACTCCCAGTCATTTTGGGGCTTGGACCTAGAAATTTTGCTGCTCTGCGTGCCTTTCCTCATGCTTTGGGAGGTCACCATGGCGTGACCAGTATGTATTCTGTGCATGGTGTATCCAACAAATGTACAGGGAGGGAAATTTGATTAACCTGGACTGTCAAGGGGAATTGCAAACAAAGTGCGGACCTAGTTTCACGATTGAAATGAGTGTCGAGCATCTAAAATTTATAACAAGTCAATAAGAAGGAGGAATCATGTCGGAGAACAGTGAATTCATGGTGACAGGATGTTTTCAATCGAATTGCATATTTTCCATGGCACATCCCCACGTGTAGAATACATGCGATAATTTTTGCAGGGCATGCATTATATGAACGTCGCAATTTTTCATTCCCTCAGCATTTAGGATGAACTGATAATATATTATACACTTGCCGATGTGACTTCCATTAACTAATTGACTCGACCTGGGGCACATAGAGACTAGTTTCTAAATAGGACTCGACTCTTTGGAAAAGACAAACCCGTACCACTTACACAAGTTTCGACTATGACATCCCTTCCTGTTTCCAAGGGCCAACTGACCACTTGGTGACTTCGACCCCACAGTTCTAAATACCTGACTTCACATGTTTGGGTTCATGGGACATACCCCGAATAAAACCGACTCTAAATGGAAAGAAAAATGGTGGCGCTAACAGGAAGCATGGTTTATTTTTAAAAGTAGGGAAGTATTGTTATGAGTTTATATTAGTTGAGGTATGACACAATGTGCTAGAATAGTCTTATGATGGTAAAATAGTAATGAGATACATCGAGATGGTTGAAAATTTTAAACATGTCTTGAATGTAGTTAAATTGCGCCCCGTTTAGCTAGATTGAACACAATGATCTCATTATGGTTTTGTATAATGTATGACAGTGCAAGTTGGATTTCGGACAATGTTGGATTTTATGTTTAGTCGAAGGTTTAGAATTTATTTATGTTTGCGCATGGGTTCCTATTGCGCTTGTTACACTGTGGCGACATGATTCCTTAATATTGGATCATTGTGTGCGTTGATCAAGAAGAGCATATGATAACCTAGCTTAGGGTATTTCGCCTCCCAATGTGGATGATGTTGTTTATTGTAATTGAGGTTTTGTACATTGTATTGTAGCGTTTAATGTGATTGTCTCTCGCTCGCAGGGAAGGTTCTAGTTACTTGTGTCATTTGATGTTGTTTTGTTTGGTTGATTTGATCTTTCCTTTTAGCTTAGGAGGTGTGGTCTTTCTTGTGTCGGGCAGGATGTAGACACCTCCTTGTTCTTCAGAATAGTCGCCAGCCTTGAGACCTTAAATGGTCAAAATCGATGGGAACCTGGGCTTGAGCGTTGCTTATGTGTCCTAGAGGTCCTAACCTTTGCAGGGTAGGACGAGTGAGTAGTCGTTTTTATTCTTCATCTGATTGAATGGCGTATGTTTCTTCAAGTTGATTGATGTTCTAGTATTCTAGGTCGTTATGTTGGTATGTGACGTGTAGTGCATGCATATATATATATATATTGTACTTGTTTTGTGTCGCTTGTTGTCGTAACAATTGGGTTCGTTACATTCTTTCTTCTCTATAACACTCATTGCATCAAGCGATAGTGTTACAGATATAAATAAAAAAGATCATCTTGTTTCCAAATCTTGTTTTCCTTTAATAGATAAGCATAAAATTATAGGACAAGCACATATTAAGAAGGAATAATCCATGGTGCAGAGTCATGCAACCATTATTGAAATGAGAAATGTACATAGCACAATTCTATGAAGTGTAATGGTTTTTATTTGTTTGTGTCGTTCTTTTCAAATGAAACTAATCCAAAAAATATTTTTGTTTTGCAATCCAGTGTGTTTTTTCTCAATTCAATAGTTAACTATTTTAAATTTGTATGTGTATTACTTCGTTAACGAACTATCAGTCAATCCATGCAAGTCCAAGAATTTTTCTTCAATACATTGTCCATTCACATCTGACAGAAGGATACCTAGTATGTGTTATTCCCACATCATCTCGGGTGACAATTTCTTTTGTCCACCACAAAACATTCAATATGCATATGCCTTGGAGTTTTCTACATAAAATATTGAAAAACCCTAAATTTCCAACCCACCGCCCATAAGATAGCCACATATGCAATATGCACTTTGGATTATATGCACTACTATGCAATATGGATATATATATTGTTTCATATGCATATAATTTACCAAAAAAAAGGTTGTTCCTTTTGTAATTGTTATAGACATACCTCCTCTTGGGACATTGTTCTTGAGTTTCTTCTCCTACAATTTCTCTATTTAATTTTGATGTTAAATCAATGCAACAAATGCAATGAACCGGAAAATAAACCCTTATGTCAAAATCACATGAAATATACAATATTAACGAACGACAAAAGAGAAGCAAATAAATAATACACAGATAAAATTAGAAAAATGCACCTCTCTAATTCTCATTCCATGTTTATTTCTTTTCCCTATTTTATTTTTCAACTTTGGTGATTGTTTTGATGTATTGCACATCGAAAAATTCAAATAGAAATGTAGATCAATGGAAGTGAGATGCAAAGACAATGCAAATTGTCGATATTTTATTTTCTCTGCAACTAGAATATCTCTTATATCAGTTGCTTGCAATGTCCAACACAATTTCTTGATCCAACACAAAAACAAGAACTTTTTAAATATGTAACACGAATATGAAAACATGTTTTCGTTCAGTTTATGTCATTCAGATGATGCTTAAGCTATGTCTATAGCATCACACAACCCGGGGAAAACAATTCCAATATCAAAACAACATAGCTTCTTTTTTTTATGATTCTCTTTGCTTCCTTTTTGATCTATGTAGTTTTTGAAATAGATTTTGACCAATTCAATCCACCCCTAAAAATGAAAAAATAATGAGGCACTAAATTAATTTTTGCATATATGATGCACATCAAGAATATTTCATCCAACCATTTGATTCATCAATACAATTAATAAAAGAGGATTGGTTTTCTTAAACATTACACCAATGCTAATGCAAATTTGAATGAAACCAAGTAACTAGATTGTGCATATCGCACACACTATCAAACAAAAGGATGTGAATTTGATAAATTTTATTTTCCACCTATATCAACTAGCTTTAGAATAGGGGAAATGATAAAAAAAAAAAACATTGAGCAATTGACATATAACTGGAATATTTTCTTCGCATCGCTTCTGGATCCATTCCATTTCCTTGTAAATTAGAGAAAACCAATGTGCCATAAATCAATGAGCTATCCTGAATATTATGACACTTTTAACAATACCTCACATGGAACTATTGGAAGCGAGGAGATGTGAAACTGTGACAATGAAGAGAGAGAAAATGTATCAGTTCTTCATACGAGATTTGAATATAGACCAAGTGCTAAATAGACAAATTACCGACTCTGTGTAACATACACATGTGAAAAAGTTTTGATGGCATCGCTTTGCCAATTGCACACGTGTCTATGCAATCAATTGTACCAATTCCAAAACATAAGTGGCATGAATTCTCAGGACAAGGGTCGAAAGTGTAGAACCTCACACAAGGATTGAAAATAGAGAAAGCATTTTCTCATTCTATTTTGAATCCTCATGCAGTCTGGATAACTATACTTGGTATACTTAAGACAATCTATTTTTAAGCTTTGTTTGGAGAACGTGCATGGGTCATATGATCCAGGCGGATATCGGTGGCCACCTACCTATTCCATTGGCTCAAAACACAATTTCCACCTTGGAAATCCTTCTACATTGTTTCAGGTCTTGAACTTCCACGACCATTTTGAGGCTCTAAATAACATTCTTTTTATGTAGTCGGAGTATCTATCCTGGACCCAGTCAAAATGTGTACTCATCATTTATACCTTTCTGATGAGGTATCTAGTGCCCCAAACATAGATCATATGCAAAATTTATGCCCTTGGGAAGTTGATGTATCAACTACCCCCATTGAGGCCCACAAAGCTTTTGGCATTTCATCTCCCAAAGTTAGGGTTTTAGATGTTTAGGGTTTTCTCATTAATTATTTATGTTAAAAAATCATTTTGTGTCTCATTGGAGGTAAATATTCTTGTGAATGAGTGTATCCATCACATCTCTTCTCAGAGATAAACTTCCACCATTCCAAAGAGTTCATTTCACTTTTTGTTTTTACAGTTTTTGAATATTTCATTCATTAATAGAAATTGAGTATTATTGTATCTCTGTGTTTATTGCAATATCTCTTTGTGTTTCTTTGTAATATATTTACCTTCATTTTGTTCTCAGCGTAATCTAGATCAGTGGTATCATAACAATATTCTCCTTCTCATTTCTTAGTGCATGCCCCTGACGATGTTAGGGTATAAAGAGTTGGGTCTTGAGCTAGTTTCTCTTGAGAAAAATTGATCTTTCCAACCCAAGAAACCTCCCATGGAAGAAGAAAAGAGATATTAGGCAGCAGGAGATCTTATTCATCTTTTTCTCGAGGAATCCTTCATCCAACAGAGGGACAAAATGATGGAGAATTTTTCCCAAATCCTTCGACGACTATCGACAACAGAAGACACATATTCATCAAACAACCACTTTGGAAGCATCAACTCTTCAAGGTACAAGTTAATTTTTATATTCCTATGTTTGAAGGTTAGATAGATGAAGATTCTTTGGAAAAGTGGTTAAATATACTAGAAGGATATTTCTCTATCCACAAATTTTCCAATAGATAAAATATCTCCTTGCACTCCTTACAGTTGTTGCCAATGTGAAAAATTGGTGGGAGACTTATTATGAGAAAAATTCCACAGAGGAGTCTGGAATGTTTGAGGTCGAACCCACTTGGCAATTTTTTATGGATGTCATCAAGGAAAAATATTACCCTATTGGAAACTATGACAACCAATACACGAGATGGACCACACTATGTCAAGAGAGGGGAAAGACAATGCCAAAGTTCACAAATACCTTCCAATAGAGAAAATATTTCATTGTGCTCCTTAAGGTTGTCCCCCATGTGAAAAATTGGTGGGAGAATTACTATGAGAAAAATTCCACAGAGGAGTCTGGAATGTTTGAGGTCGAACCTACTTGGAAATTTTTTATGGATGTCATCAAGGAAAAATATTACCCTGTTGGAAACTATGACAACCATTACATGAGATAGACCACACTGTGTCAAGAGAGGGGAAATACAATTCCAAAGTTCACAAATACATTCCATACCTTACGCACCAAGCTCGGTATCAAAGACTCTGAGTGACATCTGGTTCTAAAATATCGTGGGGGTCTACATATGTACATCTAAACATAAATAGAGTTTCTAGACATCTCATCACTAGGAGTCACTTATCGATATGCTATCAAAATTGAGCAAAAGTTTAAGTAGCAGAACAAGCAATGGTTTGGGTATGCAAATACACAACAACCTAAGTATGGTAAAGGTGGCCCTAACTCACAAAACAACCAATCTCATGACAACCAATCCAAGCCGCAGGAAAAAAAGAGTAATCGGAAGATGAAGAAGGACACTGGAAAGTAGTGCAACTTCCGAAAAATCCCTTGGCACAAAACTGATGAATGTTTCTCGAAACAGTCATTGGTGGCCGAACTCAAATTAAAAGAGTTGATCCCAAACTCATAATCTGATTCAAAAAAAAATAAAAGGAAATATATCATTGATATAGAACCCAATACTACCATCACGACCCCAAAAATCCAACCAGAAGAACCTGAGGAGCCTGAGGAGGGGGGGCACCCCTTCCATTCATATATGTGGGAGAAGGTGAGCCCACTACATTTCATTATTGATAGTGGAATATGAAATAACCTAACCTTAACAGAGGTCGTCAAGCAGTTATATTTGTTGACAACATCACACCCGCAACCATACAACATCGGGTGGCTTCACTAGGGACGATATCTAATGTCATCCAACAATGTTGTTTTTCCTACGACATGGATTCCTTCAAGGATGACGCACAATGTGATGTTTCCCAATTGGAAGTATGTGATGTTATTTTAGGATATCTATATATGTGTAAGTGTCATGTTATTTATGATTCTCAATGTCATAGTCTCATTTTTACTCTGGGGGATCATCTCTACAAGGTACCATAGGTAGTTTCGACTAGTGTCATGGAAAAAAAATGTTGAAAAGTAATCTCTCATACCAGAAATTTTAGCCTCTTCACAATACAATCAGAAGGTGAAAAAAAGCACACTACAACCACTACAACCTCGGCCAAATACCTTTCTATATAGCAAAATTAGGTTGAGAAGATTGTAGAAGATCCCAAAGACATTCTTGTTTCACCTACATGGGTGCCTCCGCACTTCTCAGTCAAGAAAAGATATAACAAAGCCCTTGATAGATCTATTGGCCACAACCCTTTTCAGGTGTTCTTGGGGTTCCAACCATTAGGCCCCATTGAGATAGCTCCTCATGTTTCATCTTCACCAACAGATTCCTTCCACACTCAAACCAAGGTAGATCATGTAGCTATATTGGTTGGATAGATCCAACCCCTCCAACAATAGGTTCATGAAATCCTTCAACAAGCTAAGCAGGACAACTTCTTCAAAAAGGCCAACGACTCACCAAAGTTCAAATTCATCAAAATATTCCTCATATTTTAGGGGAACTTGACACATTGGGTACCATTGCTTCATAAGGGGGGAGGAAATATCCAGGTGGATATCGATGGCCACCCACCTGTTCCATTGGCTCAAAACACAATTTTCCACCTTGGCAGTCTTTCTACAGTTTTTCGGGTCCTAAACTTCTGGGGTCATTTTGAGGCCTTAAACAACATTTTTTTGATGTTTCAGGGCCTAAGTGAGAATGATAGGCTCTGGCTTGGGCCTAGTCAAAATGTGTACTCCTTCACTAGACCTTTCTGACGATGTATCAAGTACTCTAAATGGAGATCATATGAAAAAGTTATGCCCTTGGGAAGTTGATGTATCAACTACTCTCAATGAGCCCACAAACCTTTTGGAATTTCATCTCCTAGGTTAGAGTTTTGGATGTATAGGGATTTATCATTAATTATTTACGTTAAAAAGGCCTTTTGAGCCTCATTGTAATGACATATTCTTGCGAATGAGTGTAGTCATCACATCTCTTCTCAGAGATAAGCTTATGCCATTCTAGAGAGTTCATTTCACTCTGCATTTTTACAATTTCTACAACTTTCATTCATTAATAGAAATTGAGTATTATTATATATATGTGTTTATTACAATATCTCAGTGTGTTTATTTGTAATATCTCCACCTTCATTTCGTTCTTAGCATAATTTGAATCGTCACATCTCTGCATTACTACACTTATGCACCTCTGCATTTCCAGTAGTTTTGTATCTATGATTGTGACAAGCGACATAATTTGCAAAATATGTCACTGATTTATGGTAAATTGATTTTCTTCAATTTGGGAGGAAAGGCCACCCATCTAGAAGCAGTGAAAAGCAAATGTATCATTTATCTGTAGACTAGTCAATGGTTTTTTATTATGGATATTTTTATTCAAATGGTAGTTGATATATGTGTAAAAGACATTTTAACAGATTGGCATCATGCTCTTGGCTTTGGGGCAATCCCAGCTCTGTGATCTATTTATCTTTGGAATTTTTTCTAGTCAAAATAATTTTTACTTGGCCATTTCTTAGGTTGGACGAAAGGTTTTTCTATATACATATCTCCGCCATCCGCACAACTATGCCTCTCACATAGTAGGAAATTAGTCTTTTTTCAACACATGTACAGAGAATTCATAGAATATGGTCTTCTGCATTCACTTGGCAGGAGTTCTAAATCAATACCCTTTGCTTGCAAATTTAACAAAATCAATTTCTGAAAAATGAAGATATCATCCAAATTCCATCCCCTATCACAATTCGTCGTGCGGAGTTGTAGAATTTCACGACAATAACTGACATGAATTCTCTACATGAGCATTGGCAATACACAATACTAGTTGTGCTAGCGATATTCCTCTACCATTTTCAAGGTGCACAAGACATAGCTGCACCAAGTGCCGCCATATGTTCATAGCTATACTTAGTCTACGCAATATGGTCTATTTTTAACCCTTGTGCAGAGAACCCACATGGTTGATCCTCTCTTGCTACACTTCTGCACCTCAACATTTCCAATAGTTTCGTGATTTGACAAGCGACGTAATTTGAAATATATGTCATTGATTTATGGTAAATTCATTTTCTTTTATTTAGAAGGAAATGCCACATGTCTAGAAGCAGTGCAAATAAAATGTGTTTCTTATCTTTAGACCACTCGATAGTTTTTTATTATGGTTATTTCCATTCAGACCATAGCCGATATATGTGTAAAAGACATTTTAGCGGATTCACATCCTGCTCTTGGCCTTGGGGTAATCACAACTTTGTGATCTATTTATCTTTGGACAATTCTCTAGTAAAAACATTTTTGACTTGGCCACTTTTGAGGTTGGATGTAAGGTTTTACTATAGCCATATCTCTTCCCTCTACACAACTATGTCTCTCACATAGCAGAAAATTGGTTTGATTTCAACACGTGCCAAGAATTCATAGAATCCGGCTTTCTCCATTCACTTGGAAGTAGTTATAAATCGCTTCCCTTTGCTTGCGAATTTGACAAAATCAACGTCTGAAAAAAGATTGAGATATCGTCCAATTTACATCCCCTAACACAATTTTCCATGTGAAGGTGCAAGACTACACGTTGATAATCGACATGAATTATTCTCCCAAGCATTGCAAATACACAGTGGTGGTTATGCCAAGGATATTCCTCTACGAGTGCCAAGGTGCGTAAGACATTGTTGCACCAAGTGTCGCCATATGTTCATTGAAAAATCCTTCGGAAAAACTGGAAAATGCCCATATTTCTGAACTATGCCTGCTTATACTATAATCAACCCACCCGCACCCCCCCCACCCCCACCGCGCCCCCCCAAAAAAAGATGGAACACTGTGAAAGGAACAAACTAAACAATCATGTTGACAGGCGTAAATGACACACCATCAACTAGAAGGATAGATCCGGACCGGGGTTGTCTAATTAACCCAACCTGTTTGGTATGATCTATCTTGACGGGTTTAATGGCTCTGTTAGCCAACTAGGATCCTAAAACAAAAAAAAAGAAATAAACTACTCTAAAGCTATAACTATAATACTATGTATATGAATCTAATTATTTACAGGTGTTTAAAACAT
>ML784556.1:137066-157577 GCA_009831015.1 Picea engelmannii | reverse complement strand
TAATTTAAAATCTAAGAACTCAAAAAGATACTAATAAAACATAATCTGAAACAAGAACAGAATAATAGTCACAACCAATTTAAACTGTCTTATTTCACTAATGAATAAACTAATAACAAAAATTGAATGTGAATAAAACTAACTCGAGATTAGTCTCATACCGTGTTTATATCCCTATGCAATCTAGACTTCAAGCTATTTTGGCTGTGAGAAAAATCTGTAACATGTTTGTGCTAACATCTCCAGAATAAACTCAAGGTGTTTTTGGGAGCAAAGATTTAAGAACATAGTAATAAACATATAGATCCAATGACCTTGTAATGATGAATGTTTACAGTAAAAGAAACTTTAATGTGAAGCATTCATTTGATACATTAACTTAAAATGAAGCATAAATCATGATATTAAAGTGAAATAACGATCACAGATATAATATATGAAACAACAAGTTATGGACAAAATTTAAAGCACTGAATAAAATGAAACATTATATGCTAATAAGGCTAAAGTTGTATAACATATTGATATTCCATAAAGTAAGAGACAAAACATAAATGGAACAGTGTCACATTGGTCTAAAGCCGAAATGTGAACAACTTGTCCATATAGTCTTGGAAATTACATATCCATAATGTGTTCCAATCAAAGATGCCTTCACTAGCAAAAGTGAACAGTGTTTAAAGTAATCCTGGATCCAAATAATCATATCTCACAGGATAGAGTTGAATCTTCCAAAATCAAGTAATATTACAAAAATAGTGGATTGGAAACCACTCACAATAGAGTTGGTTTATTAAAAAATAAATCAAAGTTTTTATAAAACATAAAGAAGGAGAAACTACTAATCATTTAGGCGTATAATTGAAAATATTTCTTCCAAGTAATCAGCAACATGATCTCCCATTTCCTGAGAATAAAAAAACCAATTTTATATATTAGAAAAACAATTGCTAATCACTAATTATTATTATTAAAAGGACTGGCTACATAATTGAAGATTTTGTAGATTGTCTTAATTTTAATAAATGAAATCAAAACTAAAATCTACTTATTTAGACTTAGATTATAGAAAACAATGAAATGAAAATAAAACGTTTTACCATTAAAAATCAGCGAGAGAGGGATCAATCAGTTTAGAGTTTATAATTGCTTTGACACTGGTCTTATTCTTAATGACTATGTTTCCAGATCTCTTGATTCGTTTCTTCTCCCTTTCTGCATGTGTCTTGAGATCAAGGTTTTCTTGCTTCAAGAGATCGTTTTGAGTAGTTGCGATGAGTGCCCAAAACTACAAAGTATAAAACCCTATGCAGATAATGAATAATTTCATTAATGTTTTGAGCCAGCAAGGTAAGGTGAAAACGTGAGTACAACAGGTCTGTACTCATTGGCATGAATGTTGATACGACCATTAAACTTATGAAAATAATATCAAATAATTAACCAAAGTTTTTCATGTACCAAAACAATTCGACAATGAACTATCAAACTATTGAATTCATAACAACCATATTGAAACCAAAAAAATGGAAAAATGGATTTATCAACCATTTCATGAGGTTTGCATTTTAATTACATATGGATGGTGTTTTAAAGGATATTTCTAAGGCACAAAATTATTAAACCAAGCCAAGTTTTATGTTTAATTCATGCTTATAGTCATGAATTAAAAATAAAACAAATGAAAAATACAAACATTAAAAATTTAATAAGGTAAGGTTTAATCCAACAATCATTTGGAAACTAAAAAATGTTTACAAATTTGAGTTGATGGAAAGTGTAATATCTTTTGACCGTGTTAAATATCAAAAATCATATGTGGCTGCCCACAAATACCCAACAACATATGAAAATGCATCCAACCTAAACCCCAACGAAATGAGCGGATGCCCGGATGCCGGACACGCTCATCCTGTAGAGTATCGACAAAATAGAAAATAGACGGCGACTCAACTTTACCATGTCTGTTGTACGTTGAAGATGTGGATTGTGGGCTCAACTTTACCTTAACCGTGAAGATAACAATTGTGGGCTCAACCTTACCAATTGTATGTAATTTGTGGGCTCAACTTTACCTTAACCATGAAGATAACAATTGTGGGCTCAACCTTACCAATTGTATGTAATTTGTGGGCTCAACCTTGTGGGCTCAACCAATTGTGGGCTCAACCTTACCAGAGTACAATGAAGAAAATAGACGGCGACTCAACTTTACTCAGGTTGAGGCCTTAACCATGTGTACATTGAAGATGAGGCCTTAACCTGAGGCCTTAACCATGTATGTTGTACGTTGAAGATGTGGATTCTCTCACAGTAAATTTTTCATGAAAATAATACTTTAATAGTGTGGGCTCAACCTGAAAATAATAATTTAATAGTGTGGGCTCAACCATCTATCCCTCTAGCTTCATGTAGCCAGCAGCATTTACACCGCCCAATCTAAATAACTTCATGGTATTATCTATACACATACAGTAAAGGCGTTACATTGTAGATTCCGTTCATTCAACGGGCAGCAGCAAAGTCATGTTGATCCATGTCCGTTGGATGCCCGGATCTGCAATCGAGATAAGCTCAGGTCTCTATAAATTCGCGCCTCTCTTCACTTCGGGGACATCCTTTCTGAACATATTAAGCGATTGAAAAGCTTCGAAGGTAAATTATATTCGTCAATAGTTTCTCTACGTTTATGTCTGATACTGGTCATTCGTTTCTCTACGTTCATGTGTCTTAACGGATTGTATTTAACCGACAAATATAGGATTCAGTCCAGTCGACAAATATATTTTGGGTCACAAGATTGTTTCGGAAATTCTTTTTTTCACTTTTCAAGAGTTTTTCGGCGGCATTTATAACACCCGTCAAGCATTATAAGCTTCTCGAGCCTGTCACTAATTGTTAATTATGCAATTTATTGCTCTCGGTTGTCGAGATCTGAAGCTCTCTGTCTCTATTTATGTTTTGTCTATCCAATTTATATTATATGATGGAAGGGGGCTCAGCATACACTACTATTCAGTTATTGCAATATACTACACCCTAATTCAGGATTTCTTTTCRAACATTTTTCTRTYTTTGGCCACCACTYGTATCTTTCTAAATTAAATAYTGGGGTATGAAACGGTACTAMTTGTATGCTTTGCCAAATTAGGTTCTCCATGGCATATCAAGTGAACAACAATGGCGGTGTCTACTTCACTGGAGATTATATTGTTATTGTGGATGACTACGAGTTTCTCCGCAGAAACGTTGTAGCCAACCGGAATGGACAGTTAGATCGACAGCATGGCATAGAAAGCTTATTATATTTTTACATTGGCGGTCATGGAGCGATTCTCACTGCCGTCTTTTCTTTGAATGGGGCAGCTGGGTGGGAGATTTTGTCGAGTACAGTAATCCTCTCATTGCTACTCTCAGCAATAATCATCATTCGCCTGGTCATCATAATTTTTGAACAGTTCAATCGTATAAGAGGCGGAGGACAACTCCGCAATTCGCTGATTTACAACTGGAGGTGGCTTGCACATAGAGTTGTATTTGTTGTGATGTTAATTGCTATATCATCATGCCTCATAATCTGCTGCACTTATCTGCTCTTCTCCCGCCTCCCCTTATCTGCTGCACTTATCTGCTCTTCTCCCGCCTCCCCATAATCTTCTGCACTTATCTGCTGCACTTATCTGCTCTTCTGCACTTATTTGTTGTGATGTTAATTGCCATATCATCTGAATCTGCTGCACTTATCTGCTCTTCTCCCTCCCCTAAATCCTCCATAAAGTTCGATAGAACTCGACATGGCACAATTATGTCAAAAAGTTACTATTATGGCAAATTGGTTGCGAAGGTGTACTTTTGTTATTCTCATAATCCTCCAATTGCAGTACAGTAATCCTCCAATTGCTAGTCTCGGCAATAATCATCATTCGCCTGGTCATCATAATTTTTGAACAGTTCAATCGTATAAGAGGCGGAGGACAACTCCGCAATTCGCTGATTTACAACTGGAGGTGGCTTGCACATAGAGTTGTATTTGTTGTGATGTTAATTGCCATATCATCATGCCTCTTAATCTGCTGCACTTATGCTCTTCTCCCACCTCCCCTAAATCCTCCATAAAGTTCTAGACATGGCACAATTATGTCAAAAAGTTACTATTATGGCAAATTGGTTGCGAAGGTTTACTTCTTGTTATTCTCATAATGTAAAAAATAACTATGTAGTTTAAATGTTTTATGTTTTTTTTGGTTTTTTTATTTTTTTATTTTTTTTCTGAGTTTTGTTTAAAATCTGGTAAAAAATTTAGAAGGGTAGATGGAAGTGCATATTTTAGTGGTTGAGATTACATATTTTGGGTGCTTTAGAGTTTTTGAGAGTGCTGAATCAATTTATGCATTCAAAAATGCAATTTAAAGATTGTAAAATTGCAATTTCGCAAATAAATGATTTACCCTATTTCATGATAGTGTCCAACAAAAGTATTAAGGGTTTCATGAACTTGCTCATTAGAAACTATTGTAATGTAATGATTATGTATGGAAGTTTATTTTGAAAATATTGTTTAATCAAACAATAAATATCATAATAGAACAATATAGACAAATTCAAGAGTAGATATTGTTTCTTCACACATGAGAACTTAACTCTATTGACTCATCTATTTAATCAATGTAAGAATATCATTTTGGGTTTTTCAAAGTAGGGGTCGTTGGCACTAAGCTTCTGCAGATCTAGCTTGTTTGTCCTACATGGGGATTGCTTAGGTGGTGACTGGTTCCATTTTCTCACGATGACATGTCTCCACTAATGGATTTGGGATGACCTATATACTTCTTTACAACTGCCATAGATCTAGTGTAGGGGAGGCACATGTGGCCAATAGGCCTAGGATTGAGCCCACTCAGAAGGACAAACATGATGGGCTTGTTAGGACTCGTGGCGATAGTAGTAATGAAGTTCACGTGAATGACACAAGAAGATATAGGTACCATGCACAAGGTTCACTTCCTAAGGCTAACAGAGAGATTTCGTCTAATACCCGAGTGTTGAATGGTAGGGTTTCTCAGTTTAATGGTCATGGGGGGTCTAGGTCTTTTTCTTTAAGAGGTGGAGGTGTGGAGGAACAAGTCCATAGGTCTAACATCGTCGACCATCAACGCCATGGTTAGGCCAACATTACTACGTGGAAAAACACTACTATAACATATTATGCATTCTCATGAAATACAATTGTTTAATAACAGTTAAACACAGCGTAAGCACATTAATACCGTTGGCATCCATAATCCACAACATTAACAATAATTCACGAATACAACGGAATTACATGTAAACATTGCTAGAATCACAGACATGCATATTAAATTGAAATTATACGCATGTATATACTTATCTTTTAGACTAGATGTAATTCACCAACTGCGTGTAGACCTCCCATGAACCTCCCAGCCTTAGACCGCGCTGCTCATCACTCTCAGCAGTAGGTCACCCCTGAGCTCGGACTAAGCTCCACCGGGTAGGGATTCCTGGGCTAAGCAAGGTTTACAAGAAGAATACACGTAAAAGAAGGAAGATTCTCTCCCAGGAACCACTTATGCCCACTTCCCACAGACTCTCCTTCCCCACATGCCTGTCCCACCCTAGGAGTATACACCTTCACTGTCACCTAGACAGTCCTTTAGCTGCTAACCTCCCTTGCCTTAGGCTTCAGCAACAGACTGGACCAGAAATATCCGAGCTCTGTGGCAGCTACAGGATTCCTTCCAGGAGCTCTCTCCTTCCTCTACGCACTCTCTCACCTTGAGAGGTCTCTCACAGGCCAGACAACCTGTCCCTTCAACCTCAACCACCTCTCTCACCTGGAGAGAGTGTTGTATACGTTGGCCAACAAGCCACCCACAGTCAAGCACTGCACGGCCACAACAATCAAATGGAACATAGACACGAACACCCAAAGATGACGACAAACAGGCGCAACAACATAACAAGGCTCAGCAATTACGGGACATTTTGGTTTTCTCAACCGACAACACATGATGGCTTCTTGGTTCTAGTTTCAGAAATGTGTAAGGGTACACAAAGATTCCACGCAGTGGCTTAGACGGTTCAGGTGATGGATCTAAGTACGAACACCAGGCAGAGGTCTCTCTTGGACACCCGCCAGTTTCTGATGAAGGATCGAGAATGGACTCCCGACTCAGGTGATGGATGGAGGAATGTCAGACGAAATCCCAACACAGATCTCTTCTTAGGTTTTAACTGCATGCGCCTGGGCCGACACGTGTCGCCCATGAGGCTGCATGCACTTCATCAGCTGATGTGCACTTTTAGGCACATGTTTCCCCTTCCATGGATTTGGGATTAGGGAAACACGTTTCACACATCACTTTAGAATAATAATTTAATATTATTCTCAAGGGTTTAAGGCCCCCCATCTTAGCCCCTCTTCCAACCTCTCAACCCCCTCTCCCTACCCAGTCTTTGTGGAAGATTAGTCCCCCATCATTCATTCATCGTGGTCGGTCTACACGCAGAGATGTTTTTACATTAATAATGTGCACCATTACATGTACAAAAATCAGGCTCTTGGCCTTCAACACTTAGGCTCTCTGGCCTAATAATCACATAAGCCCACCAGCTTATATAAACTTGGCTCACCAGCCTATAAAACATAATTACAACTTCATAATGCAAGCTTTATACTTTATAGACATGATTTACAACAGGGCTCGGCCTTGGGGACATTACAATCCCCTCCCCTTATTTTTGCACTGTCCTTAGTGAAACTTTACACTACATCTGCAAGCTTTTCAAAATCTTCAAAAAGATGCGGGTACTCTGCCCGCATAACATATTAATGCTCCCATGTCGCGTCCTTAGGACCATACCAGGTCCACTGGACCTTTACAAGTCATGTAGCTCGATTCCAGAGTTGTTTGTTTTTCCTGTCCAATATGCGCACAGGATGCACTTGCAGGACACCTTCTTGTTCCACCTGAATCACATTCCAATTGATAACATGATTAGCATTAGGTATATATTTATTAAACAATGAAACATGAAACACATTATGTACAGTCATGGATGCAGGTAATGCAAGCACATATGCAACTGGCCCAATCCTTTCCAAGATTTCAAATGGCCCACAAAATATGGCTGCCAACTTGGCGCAACTTCCCAGCTTCAGGGAACTCCTGTTAGCTTTCACTTTCAGGAAAACATGATCACCCACTTTGAACTCTCTGTGGGTTCTGTTCTTATCAGCATAACTTTTCTGCCTGTCCTGGGCAGCTTTCAAATTCTGCTTAATTTTTATCATTTGGTCCTCCATCTCCCTGAGCAACTCTGGCCCAACTACTGCTCTATCAGCTGGATTATCCCAACTGACTGGAGTATTGCACTTTCTTCCATAAAGTGCTTCAAATGGGCTCATCTTCAACGATGCATGATACCCATTGTTATAGGTGAATTCTAACAAGTGCAGGTAGTCTTCTCATCTTGATGGTTTGTCCATCACATACATTCTCGGTATGTCTTCTGTTACTCTGTTCACCCTCTCTGTTTTTCCATCAGACTCAGGATGATAAGTTGTACTAAAGTTTAGATTCATTCTGAATCCTTTGAATAATCCTTTCTAGAAATTCGAGGTGAATTTTGGGTCTCTATCGGACACAATCATTTTAGGAATTTCGTGCAATCGCACCACTTCCTTTATGAAAATATCAACAACATCTGTTGCCTTGTGAGTAGTTTTCAGTGGAATAAAATGGGCATATTTTGTAAGCTTGTCCACCACCACCATGATCGAATCATGCGGCTTGGCTGTTCTGGGCAATCCCATAATAAAATCCATCGTTACTACTTCCCACTTCCACTCAGGAATGGGTAAAGGTTGCAACAACCCTGCTGGGTGCCTATGCTCAGCTTTAACTTTCTGGCACTCCATACATCTGTCGATGTATTCAATGATCTCTCTCTTCATACCCGGCCAAAAGTAATGGCTCTTGACTGTTGCTACTATTTTCTGATATCTAGGGTGCCTTGCATAAGGCACATTATGCATCTCCTACAAAATCATCTATTTCAAGCATTGGACATTGGGTACAAAAAATTTGTTCTTGTACAGCATTATTCCATCTATTTCCAATTTATAAATTTCCATCTTTTGTGGCATCTTACCCTACTGTAGCTTGGCTACCAATTCTCTGTACTACAGATCTACATTTGCAGCCTCCAGAATTCTTCTTTTAATATCAGTCTGATACATGCTAATTGTTGTATCATGTAATTCATGCACCCTCCTGTTGAGTGCATCAGCCACTTTATTCTCCTTTCCTTTGATATGCTTCATCTCAAAGTCGTACTCACACATAAATTCCAGCCACCTACTTTGTCTAGCGTTTAACGTTGGCTGATCAAACAAATATTTCAGACCGTTATGGTTTGTTCTGAGTTCAAACCTCCTTCCCATGAGGTAATGCTTCCATTTCTTTAGAGCATGAACTATGGCTCCCAACTCCAAGTCATGGGTTGCATAGTTCTTCTCGTGCTCTTTTAATTTCCTTAACTCATAACAGATTACGAATTCGTTCTGACTGAGGACCCCTCCCAGTCCTTCTTTGCATGCATCCGTGCATACTATGAAATATGCATTTGGATCTGCAATACTCAGGATTGGAGCACTGGTTAATAGTTTCTTCAAGTGCTGGAAACTTTCCTCACATCCCTCTGTCTATGTGAAACTGTTTCCCCTTTCTTTGTAAGGAAGTGATAGGGTGAGCTATCTTGGAAAACCTTGCGATGAACCTTCTGTAATAACCAGCCAATCCCATGAAGGATCGAACTTCCGTTACGTTCCTTGGCGTTGACCATTCTCTAATGGATTCAATCTTCTCAGGGTCTACCGCTATCCCATCCTTCGAGATAATATGTCCCAAGTAATGGATCTGTTCCTGATCAAACGAGCACTTGCTCAGCTTGGCATACAGTTGGTGCTCTCTTAGCACCTGCAACACCATCCTCAGATGTTGTTCGTGTTCTTCTTCGGTCCTGGAATACACCAGAATGTCATCCAGGAAGACGATGACAAACTTGTCTAGATAGTTTCTGAATACTACATTCATCAAGCTCATAAAAATAGCGGGTGCATTTGACAGTCCAAACGGAACCACTGTGAACTCGTAATGACCATAACTTGTTCTAAAGGCGGTCGTGTTGATGTCTTCATCTTTTATTCTTACTTGGTGATATCCTGATCTTAGATCTATTTTCAAAAATCTCTTTGCATCCTTCAACTGATCGAAGAGATCATCAATCCTCGGCAGAGGATACTTGTTATGCACCGTTACTTTGTTCAATTGCCTGAAATCGATGCACAATCTCAGCGTTCTGTCCTTCTTCTTTACGAACAGGACCAAGGCACCCCAAGGTGACATGCTTGGGCGTATATACCCCTTCTTCAGAAGTTCTTCAAGCTGCAACTGCAACTCTTTCAGTTCTGGCGCACTCATCCTGTATGGAGCCTTTGACACTAGAGATGCTCCAGGAATCAAGTTTACAGAGAAATCGATATCCCTTTTTGGAGGTAGTCCAGGTACTTCCTGGAATACATATTCGAACTCTTTAAGTACCTCATGATCCTCAATACTTGACACCTTATCCTTAGGCATTTCCCCCACATGGGCTGCAAATAATTGACAGCCTTTTCTGTAGCACTTCTTCAGCTGCATTGCTGAGATTTCTCTAACAGTAACAACTCTAGAAATTCCTTAGACGACTCTCTGATTCCCTTCTTCATCTAAGAAAATGAATGTCTTGTTCCAACAGTCCAAGATGGCATGGTGCTGGTCCATCCAGTCCATCCCAATTAGACATTCATAAGAGCCTAACGACAGAATGTTCAAATCGGCCTTCGTGCTCAGTCCATTCATGTCTACAGGACATGACTTGCCTAACTCCGTGACTTTCCTCTTGGTTCCTATAGCTAGCTGCACTAACCAAGACTTTTCATGTTTGCTTCTTATCAAATGCAAACTTTCTACCACTCTAGGGTCTATATAACTATGGCTAGCCCCTGAATCAACTAAAATAGTAAATAGTTGTTTTTTTATCATACCTTCTACTTCAATCATGTGCGACTGATACTCAGCTTGCTTGTTGTTCAGGGCTGCGTAGATCCTTGGAATTTTACTGCCCATGTCCTCCACTGTTTCATCTTGCTGAACATTGTGGAGAACTCTTACTTTATCATTTCTGTGGGGGAAATCTATGTCCCTATGGTTTTATTTACAGCCCCAACATTTCATAGGTGGTGGCCTTGACATTTTCCCTCTCACTTCAACCTTCCTGGGCTCTCTAAGAGACAACTGTACTTGATGACTGTTTCTGAAAAAGGGTGGTTTATTTCCCTTCTGCCTCTGTTCTTTCTTGAACTTTTTCTGGTCATCCCAAGCCTTCCGAAAGGTAGGTTTTTCTCTTTGTTGTTCAAATAAGCACTTAGCTCTTCTTATTGTTTCTTCCATAGTCTTTGGGTCATCATACTGAATCTTATCCCCAATAGGAGGCAGTAATCCACTTAGGTACCCCTAAATATTAACAGACTCATCTTTGATGAACGAAACATACTTCAGTAATTCCAAAAACTTTCATTCATACTCATCAATGGTCTTGTTGTCCAGCTTGAGTTCAAAGAACTCTTTCATCTTTATGTCATAATATCTTTTAGTTAAGTATTTACTCTCGAAATACCTCTTGAATTCTTTCCATGTGATGTCCCTTTCCCTGATGTGCTGCACCTGCACAAGTTGATCCCACCACATGGATGCCTTTCCCTTCAGTTGGTACATGGAAATCTTGCCCTTTGCATTAGAGGAATAATTTTGTAGTTGAAAGTAATTCCTCATACCCAGTAACCAAGCTTCGACATATTCCTCCTTCTTATGTTCTCCATCGAACGTTGGAGGCTTGATCTTGTTCATTTCCTCTTTCAATTCATCCATCCCAGATCTCTTGTGTTTTCTGGTAGGAGATGGGCTTGAACTAATGTGTGCTTCCCTACTAGAATGCTTTGGGGAGCGACAACGATGTCTGTTGACACTCCTTGATCTTATTTTCCTCTCAGGGGTCCTACGACTCTCTTTCTTACTTGAGTCACTCTCCTTTTCCAATTTCTTTTCTATTCTTTCTAGACTCTTCAACATCCTTAAGTTGAATTCACCCTGCTTATCCCTGACATTCATGAGATTTCGGCTATCAGATCAGTGAGCCTGGGCATCTTTCTTCAATCTTCCAATAATTTTCATCATATGTCCTTCCTTATCCATCTCTTTTCCTTGCCCATTAGAGCTTGATCCTTCGACTCCCAAGTTGACATTCCTTCCTTCTCTTTCGTTCTCTGAATTGGAGACAATCCACACCTCTTCCATTCTCTGCTCTCAACGAAAACCCTATTCGGTTTTGGCACTTGCTAAGCTTCTAAAAAAAAACATCCATACAACATGGATTTGTCAGGTCGTCATTCTTAGCAAATTCCACACATTCAAAACCATTCTGATTTAAGAAAATGCTTCGACTTCACAAATTTTCAGAGTTCTGCTCGGGTCTATAATTTTCGGGTGATAGCTCCCTCTTTCTCCCTATCCTCGTAACCAAAGGTCATGACCAAATGCTAGACTTCTAGGTGTTACTCGGGTTTTCGACCTTCGAAGAGTTTAAGGTACACACATCTATCTCTCGGAGTTTCGATTTACCGAATTCGCATAAATCGTGTGGATCATGTTAAGAACCAAATACCTGAATACAAAATATCACAATAGATCCAAAGATATCTGAATACAATCACCACACAAGATATATGAAACCATATAGAAAAACACAACTTTATTATAGAAACCCTTGAAGTAGGGCAACACCATACAATGGATCCTATTATGGAAGGGATCCTCTCCTGTTCACTTGTCTCTTCGAGGGGGCATCCTCCTATTGAGCTACCACTCCAAATACACTAATTCTCTTCATGTCTCATTACATTGCTTGAACCTCTTTATATAGTGCTACCATCACCTAAGAACATTCTAGAGGAGGAATCTTCTATAAGTAGAACCTTCTAAGAAGTCCTCTTACATTTATTATATCTAATTACCCATTTATTATATCTAACTAACATAGTGGACCTTATTTAATAATATAGTGGACCTAGTCCACCTTACATTGAATGATCTCCACTATTATCACTATGGGTCGTCTAGCCCCCCCCACTACCTCTCTAACTACCTTACATTCTATCCCCCTTATGAAAGTGTTGTCCTCAATGCTTGATGTACAACCATATACCAGGGTCCCATGGATAATTATGGACCATAATGTTGAAGAAGACTGGAGAACCAAGGTCTCATGTAGAAAGGAAAGCCACCATGTTGATGTAGTCCAACCACCATTATAAGCCAGGGTCCCATGTCCAAGTGCTCATGTGAACTCCCAGTGGAAGATTTTGGAACCCAATAACCAACTCAAAATGATGCTCCAAATACTGACACCTGTCATGTGGATCCAAATAAGAATATCCATCCACATAGTGGAAAAGGGTCGTAGCAGAATCTGAAAGGAATAATACCATTGTAGAATATGCAGGATGGACACTGGTAATAATCATTGGCTCTTGATTTTTCACATTGATGCTCTCTACAGAAGGTTGATTAGAGTCATCAAATAAAATATGAAAGTGGTTGTCATCCCAGAAATGACAACTATCCATATACCAATCATCACAATCGGCCTCAAAATCATACCAAGCATATATTTTTTGATTATATTCATCCCTGAGGCCCTCCATAAGAAATCTCTCCTGCATGTTATTCAATGAATCTTAAATACTACGAAAACTATCATTGAGGCCGTCTGTGAGGCCATGTACAAATGCATCCAATGTGTGAAAAAATTGAGCTTTGAATGATTCAATAATTTCTTTCAAGTTTTGAGAAGAAATAGCCATCTGAGCACCCTATGAACTCTTCAGTCCCTCAACCGTCATGAAAAAAAACCAAAAATAGGCCCAATAAGTTACGGCAGAAAATCGCGGCTTTTTCTGGAAAAACCCTAAAAAACTGTTGAAGTTAAAATGCTCATAACTTCACTTCCTGGAATCCGTTTTGGCTGATTTTGGTTTTTGAAATTGGGTGAAATTGTGAGAGGAACTCAGATATGTAATTTATTTGGGCAAATTCGGCCTCCAGATGCTACAGAAATAAAAAAATTATCGTCGTCGTCCGCGGAAAAAATCCTAAAAATTTGCAGATTTTAAAACTTCAATATCTTGACTTCCCAGACTCCGTTTGGGACGATTGTTTTTTTCAAATTCGGTGTTTTTATGAGAGGAACTCAGATATACAACCCTTTTCTACAAATTTTGTACATAAATATACTGAAAACTTCGAGAATGTCGCGGCCCTCTTTTTTCTTCTCCGAAAAACAAATCTTCAAAAATAAAAAATATTTGCCCACAATGTCTGCCCAAGGAAAGTGCTCTGATACCACTTGTTAAGAACCAAATACCTGAATACAAAATATCACAATAGATCCAAAGATATATGAATACAATCACCACACAAGATATATGAAACCATATAGAAAACCACAACTTTATTATAGAAACCCTTGAGGTAGGGCAACACCGTACAATGGATCTTATTATGGAAGGGATCCTCTCATGTTCACTTGCCTCTTCGAGGGGGCATCCTCCTATTGAGCTACTGCTCCAAATACACTAATTCTCTTCATGTCTCATTACATTGCTTGAAGCCCTTTATATAGTGCTACCATCACCTGAGAACATTCTAGAGGAGGAATCTTCTAGAAGTAGAACCTTCTGAGAAGTCCTTTTACATTTATTATATCTAATTACCCATTTATTATATCTAACTACCATAGTGGGCCTTATTTAATAATATAGTGGACCTAGTCCACCTTACAATGAATGACCTCCACTATTATCACTATGGGCCCTCTGGGCCACCCCACTACCTCTCTAGCTACCTTACAGGTTGGCGGTCCACGTTTACCCAACATCCAACGGTTAAAAATCCGTTACGGTTCTTTTGTCTTCGAAGATTTCGGGATTTTGGAACTTCAGGTTTCGGGTTTTCGGTAACCGGGAGTTCACGACGCAGCGACTCCAAATATCTTGTCACTTCAATCCCCAAATTCTGATATGGAAATTCATGTATGAGATCAACGGTTGTGAGCCTCCCCTGATCCGACGATCCAGATATCTCCTAAGCCTACACCTATCAAAGCTCTTCAATCCTAACTTCCTTAGTAGTTGGTTGGATCCGATGGCTCATGGGATTTCGGCACTTCTTCCTGGAAGTGATCCACCGTCCGATTCTACCCTTGTTAATCTCTTTCGCAATTCGGGACTTGGAGTGACCAAGAATTTGTCTTACGCTCCAAGTTCATGATCCCTGAATTCATGAAATGATCCAACAGTCCTGATTCCCCACGATCTAACGACTTAGATCTCATCAACATTTTGTGTATTGGGATTTTGTGTGTCACGAGGTCGAAGGATTTTCCACCTTCATCCTCCCTATTCCCGAAATGTCGATTTCTTCCTGGAAAATTAACAGTCCAGATCCCTCTTAGATCGAAGGTTGTGATCCAATCGTGAATTCTCGTTTCATGAATTCTCACGAACTCACCCTTAGACTATTTCAAGTCACAAGTCAGCGAAAGGCTGATCGCTCTCCATGCGTCCTTCCGATGGACGGTCCTGATGAATTTGGGATTTCACGTATCATGATTTCCACACTCTTGTGCAACTCCAAAGGTTTTTAAACCTTGTGCACGTTCTCCAGATTTGACGGTTGTGAGGGTTCTCCTTTCCTCCCGAACAGATTCTATGGATCCAACTCTTCTGGTGTGGAGTTCTCTCTCTCCCTGTGGCCATATACCACACCGGTTGTAGTTTTATAATACCACTACACCTTCTGAGCTTTGTAACACGGTCAAGTAGTCCGTTGACACTCAGAAACATTATGAGGTCTGAAATTAGTCCTCCACACACAATTTCTTCTCAAAACCTCGGTCCAAAGACCACTTATCCGGCCCATCCATGCTCAACGTTGAAACTAGGCTTTGATACCATACTGTAACGTCCCCGACCATCAACGCCATGGTGGAGCCAACATTACTCTGTGTAAAAACACTACTATAACATATTATGCATTCTTATGAAATACAATTGCTTAATAACAGTTAAACACAATGTAAGAACATTAATACTGTTGGCATCCATAATCCACGACATTAACAATAATTCATGAATACAATGGAATTACATGTAAACATTGCTAGAATCACAGACATGCATATTAAATTGAAATTATATGCATGTATATACTTATCGTTTAGACTAGATGTAATTCACCAACTACGTGTAGACCACCCATGAACCTCCCAGCCTTAAATTGCACTGCTCATCACTCTCAGCAGTAGATCACCCCTGAAATGGGACTAAGCTCCACCGGGTAGGGATTCCTAGGCTAGGCAAGGTTTATAGGAAGAATACACGTAAAAGAAGGAGGATTCTCTCCCATGAACCACTTATGCCCACTTCCCATAGACTCTCTTTCCCCACATGCCTGTCCCACCCCAGGAGTATACACCTTCACCGTCACCTAGACAATCCTTCGGCTGCTAACCTCCCTTTCCTTGGGCTTCAGCAAGAGACCGAACCGAAAATATCTAAGCTCTGTGCAGCTACAGGATTCCTTCCGGGATCTCTCTCCTTCCTCTGCACACTCTATCACCTGGAGAGGTTGCTCACAGGCCAAGCAACCTGTCCCTTCAACCTCAACCACCTCTCTCACCTGGAGAGAGTGTTGTATACGCTGGCCAACAAGACACCCACAGTCAAGCACTACATGGCCACAACAATCAAATGGAACATAGACACGAACACCCAAAGATGACGATAGACAGGTGCAACAGCATAACAAGGCTTAGCAATTATGGGACACTTTGGTTTTCTCAAATGACAACACAGGATGGCTTCTTGGTTCTGGTTTCAAAAATGTGTAAGGGTACACAAATATTCCACACAGAGGCTTAGACGGTTTAGGTGATGGATCTAAGTACGAACACCAGATAGAGGTCTCTATTGGACACCCGCAAGTTTTCGATGGAGGATCGAGAATGAACTCTCGACTTAGGTGATGGATGGAGGAATGTCAGACGAACCCCCAACACGGATCTCTTCTTAGGTTTTAACTGCATGCGCTTGGGCCGACACGTGTCGCCCATGAGGCTGCATGCACTTCATCAGCTGGTGTGTTCTTTTAGGCACGCGTTTCCCCTTCCATGGATTTGGGATCAGGGAAACATGTTTCACACATCACTTTAGAATAATAATTTAATATTATTCTCAAGGGTTTAAGCCCCCCCATCTTAGCCCCTCTTCCAACCTCTCAGCCCCCTCCCCCTACCCAGTCTTTATGGAAGCTTAGTCCCCCATCACTCATTCATCGTGGTCGGTCCACACGTAGAGATGTTTTTACATTAATAATGTGCACCATTACATGTACAAAAATCAGGCTCTTGGCCTTCAACACTTAGGCTCTCTGGCCTAATAATCACATAAGACCACCAACTTATATAAAATTGGCTCACCAGCCAATAAAACATAATTACAATTCATAATGCAAGCTTTATACTTCATAGACATGATTTACAACAGGGCTCGGCCTTGGGGACATTACAGTTATTTTCCAAGGCATAGTCTACTCTCAAATCATTGGCTTGTCTTCCATTTCCTAGCGGAAGATGACCTGCAAAAAATATTAGTTCATCCATGGATCTTGAGCCAAGGTGTCCTCATGATAAAACGTTGGCAACCAGGCTTCAACCCTCTCATGGACACCTTCTCGGGTAGATTCTTATCGATTCTCCTTCCTAATTTCTCGTTAGAACTTTGGTCGGTGCGTATTTTCATAGACATTGCAATTTTGGTTGCAAGATTTGTGTATTTTGAGGAGAAGTCCTTAAGGCGGAATAATAAGAGGCTAGCCTGGGTACTGGTAGAAATGGATCTGGAGATGGGTTTTCCTAACGAGAACGAAAGATCTTTGGGAGACGCCTCCTTTATGGGTTCTTTGGACTATTGGTGAGAACCCTTTCGTTGTCACTCTTGCTGGCAAACGGGTCACCTAAAAGATAAGTGCCCCACTGAGAAGAAGCCTCTTGATGTTTCGACCTGCGTGGAGGACTCTCCTAGGGTTTTAGGTTGTCATTACATCCTTGATCCTGATGTTGTTACTTTCTAGCATGACTCTTTTCTAGGTAAGATGTCCACATTTTATCCTTCATTTTTTAACACTCTATCTACAGATGACAAGAGATCCCTCATTTCTCAGGAAGATTGGCTTGTAGATATTTTTGGGGTTTTTGGGACTTAGTACTAAATAAATTCAAGAAGGATCCCACAAGGAAGGGACTGTGTTTAAAAGCGTTGGAAGCTCACGTTCAAGCCGGAACAGATTTCATCAACCAAGTCTCTCCTGTCATTTGTTCGATTGGGGTGGAAATTCTTGGTTCCACTGTTGAGAAGACACTTCCCTCCCCCTAAACTCATTTGTTCATGGATAAGGGGCTCGATATTATTGGCCTCGAGGAAGAATCCACTCAACCACTATTGTCGGAAGTTGACCCATTACATAGGAATAATCATTGCTCCCTTGAGATAACGAAGGATTTAACAGGATCCATTGGACATGTCCCCACTTATAAAGAGGTCCTCTCAGTCACCCCTTTAATGGAATCTAACAAGTTATAATCTCCTCCTACCCTTGTTGATAGATATAATGTCATAGTGAAAAAAAAGCTAGGAAAAAGAGATGTCAAAATTGGGAAAGGGGCAATAGATGGAGGTCTCACACCTTTTATCCCTCCACTATCTGGTGAAATATCCCATCATTTTCCTTCCTCTCCCCATAGGGCCCTTAGAGAAATGAAACCCTCTTCTGGGGTTGTTCCATGATTATTTTTCTCTCAATTTATAGGGGATTAGGGGCCCTAACTGATCCAGGTGGATATCGGTGGCCACCCACCTTTTCTGACTGGCTCAAAATAGTTTTCTGGGAATTTTGGCAATTTACTATTTTTAGCAGGTTTTAACTTCTGGGGACATTTTGAGGGCCTAAATGAAGGTTTTTCGAGATCGCTGTTCTCAATGATAGTCAAAGGCATGATTGATCCCCCAAAATGAATATCCTCAATGATACCTTTCCAACGAGCTATCATACGCCTAAAACAGAGATTGTATGCAAAAGTTACGACCCCGGGAAGTTGATGTACTAACATACCCAAACAGGGCCCACATGACTTTTGGCGCTTCATCTCCTAGGGTTAGGTTTTTGGATGTCTAGGGTTTTTGGCATTCCTGTTTATTGTAAAAAGGCCTTCAGAGCCTCATTGTAATCATCTTCTTGTGAATGCGAGTAGCTGTCACATCTCTTCTCAGAGATAAGCTGCCACCATTCTAGTGAGTCTTTCACTCTGTATTTTTACAGTCTCTGTACATTTATTTCATTAATAGAAATCATGTATTATTGTATCTCTGTGTTTATGGTTGCATCTATGATATATTTATGTTATATTATTGAATATATGTGATATCTCTATGCATTTCTTTATTATATCTCCGATCTCATTTCATGTCGAAAATAATCCGGATCACTAACAAACTTTTATCCCTCAAACATCAGATCGCATATGTTCAACCTGATATTATCTTCCTTCAAGAAACCATGGCAGTTAGTGATAAGGAAATTAATTTCTCCTTAAATGTTGTCCTTTTTGGGAATGTGTAGCTATGGATCCAAATGGGCATTCTAGGGGACTACTCTCTAGATGGAACCCTAGAAGTGATGACCTGCGTTCTTTTGCCACCAATGCAAGTATCCTTCTTTAGTGTCGGATGAAAGATGTCACTAAGAAGGTCATAATATTAAATTACTACGGCCCATATAAGGATATAGTGAACTTTTGGAAGCCCTTGTTGGACTGTGGCTTTCTTATGGAAGGGGGATTAATCATTGGAAACGAATTAAACCTTACAATAACTTCAAGGGATATATGGGGTGATCATTCTAGGCTGGATCCTTTGTATACTTATTTTCCAAAAATGTTCACATCTGTTGGTTTGGTCGTTGTCCCTCCCTGCCCTAATATTCCTACTTGGCAGAATGGTAGGTTGGGTACTACAAGTATTTCAAAATGACTAGATCATTTCCACATAAATGAAGGGATGTTAGGGAGCTTGGGAAGATGCAGGTCATGGACTTTAAACTCAACACTCTCATATCATAATCCTATTTGTCTTCAAATTGATCAGTCCTTTGATCAAACCTTCTCTCCCTTCAAATTTAATAAGGCCTAGTTGACTGAACCATAGTTCATCACTTTAGTCCGATCAAGCTGGAGTTCTATGGCTCAGTGGGAGAACACTTTAGTGATGAGGTTAATAGTCAAGAAGCTTTAAAAACTCAAAGAAGAAGTGATAAAGTTGTTGACTAAGAAAAATAAGAAGATAAAATATGAAATTTGTTAGATTGACATGAAATTGGGATAGATCTTTAGAAATTTTCCTTCTCAATTATTCTCTATAAAAGATAAAGAACTTATTAGTTCCTTAGAGAAGTGTAAAGTGGATATTTTAAGGTTGGATGAAGAAACATGGAGTCTTATAAGTCAGTCCATTTGGCTCCAAAGTGGGGATAAGAACACTAATTATTTTCATAAATTTGTTGAACATAAAAGGTTGACTAATACTATTTGGGTATTAACTGATTTAGAAGGCCACAATTTGACTTCACGGGTTGATCCTAGGTCTGTTTATTTTAAGTTTTTCAGGACTATGTACAAAGAAGCAGATAAGGAGGATACACTTACTCAATTAAGAGTTATAAAGGATGTGCCTCATATTTTCACAGATGAGGAAAGTGATGAAGTGGGGAAATAGGTTACTCTAGAGGAAGTAGAGGAAACTATTTCAAGAATGCCAAAGGACAAAAGTCCTGGTCCTAATGGGTGGACCCAGAAACTATTCAAACATTTATTTGATATTATGGGGAATGAACTCCTGGGGGCTATTGAAGAATCCAAAATATCTGGCAAAGTCATTGGATTATTGAATGCCACCTTTGTGGCCCTTATCCCAAAAGATTTGAAGCCTGCCTCTTTTAATGACTTCAGACCCATTGCACTTTGTAATTTTGTATATAAATTCATTTCGAAAATTATTGCCAATAGGTTAAAAGGCAAGTTGGCTTCTAGTATCTCATCGAAGAATTTGGGTTTTTAAAAGACAGGTTGATTTTTTATGGTGTTGGGCTATCTCAGGAGTGTATGCACATAGTCAAAACTAGGAAAATGAAATCTCTCATTCTAAAGTTGGATCTTAGGAAAGCTTATGATAAGGTTAGCTGGCACTACCTTCGGATGATGATGATTCAAATTGGCCTG
>ML784556.1:109512-123790 GCA_009831015.1 Picea engelmannii | reverse complement strand
GCTTCAACAAGCAACAAAATTATTTACAAGATCTGATCCTCCAAGAGTATCCAATATTATTTAAGAATCAATACGTAGCGAATATTCCCTAAACTTTGAGATGCACAATCACGGATTTGGAAAATATATTGAAAAAACCTATTATGTGTTCATGTAAAATTTTTAAATTTAGGCAAAAAATATAAATATGTGCGTAACTATAATCATAGATTAGACTATTTAAATTTTATTTTGAATATTGTAAGGCATGTGGTGCCAAGCTTGGGTGCACACACTTCTACCACAAACTGAAATGGAGGAAATTGGGCAAGAAAGACACTTGGTACAAATGAGGAGATCAAATTCTTAGTATAGGGGAGAGTTGGGGTTCCTTGGGCACATGATATGCCAAGGGGAAACTCCACCCGAGATGCCTTGTGACATAAGTCAAACAACGGGTGGTTTGATGAAGGGTTGAGGGAATGAATTGGGTGCTCCACTAACAAAGGAAAATCGTCTAAGGCATGGGGGGTGCACTTAGTAGAGTTGGCTTGACTCACCTAAGGGGCCCGCACACCCAAGACAATGAGTCGGCTACACAGATTGGTGGGTCGAACAAATGATATAATGAGGTGTTCAGTGGGTCGACTAGGAAAGAAGCCTGGACATGCCCATATGAGGATTCGGCCCAACCTTGTGAAGGGGCGTGACTTGGCGAACCAATAGGTCGACTCACCCGTGAGAAAAGAGATGCGACAAATAGATGCCTATAAAGGAAAGAGGGATCACAACCAAGAAAGTAGCTTGGAAGAAAAGCAGAGAAAGAAGAGATATGTAGTTCAGAGGTAGAGAAAGAGGGAGAGATCCGTCAAGGAGCCAATTCGCTCCACTTGGGAGGACTTGTGTTGCCTTGAGGTGGATTCGGTAGACAGAGTTGGGAGAGATTCTCTTGGTACAATTTTGGAGAAATATGGAAATTCAGGTCTATTGGAAGCATGTGTGAGGTAGAACAAAAATCTGTGAAGTCTGCAGAAATGAAGAGACAACAAGTCTATAGTTGACGAAATGTTTGAGGTGCACCGCAAGAGGTTTCAGAGATGATTGCGACAAAGTATTAGTGTGATGAATCTGTTTATGAGTATCTTAGTGAGGTTAGGCAATTTGTGTGACTATGTTGAATTTGTAAACTGAGCCAGTAGTTCTCATATCGTAACTATTTCGAAATAACAAAGACTTAGTCGATTGTTAGGCATAGTTTGTGCTGCGCACACTATATCTGTGTTTCTTTCGTTTGTTCATTTGTTCTCTTGGGTTTTCATGTTCATCGATGTATGCTTAAAAATGACTAAGTGTTAGATATATTAACAAATGTCTAAGTATACAATACTTGCACTAGAGTAGGAGTATGACTCATCGGTAGCCTAGAACAGAGTATGTGTATGCTCTAGGAGAAGAGGCGTAGTCCGGAAAAAGTAAACTTAGTGTTTCCAGGTAGCCAAGAAAGAAACATTCCAGTCTCTCACACCCTCAAGAAGTGAAAGATCACAAGATTTAGCTACGTACACTATAGGGACGTGACAAATACAAAAATGAAAAAAATTAGCCTAAATTTCTTATTTTTTTTTTTAAATTTAATCAAATTGGAAAAGTTTCCCTTATAAAAAAAACATTGGGGTACATTACATCCAAAAATGCCCTTTACAACCAAGGAATATACATTTTTTTATAGTTCTCAAAGCTCTCTTGTAGGCCAACTCCAATTAACAAACACACCATTAAGGAAAAGAAATAATAGATCCATAGTCTTAGGAACTCTCAAATGCAAAATATTTGACTAGTTCACCATAACATCCATTCTCATGGAAGGCTCACCAAAAGCCACACACATGATGAAAAATCTAGGAACATTATTCAAAAATCCTTCATGTGACCTCTACTCCAAGAGAAACTCAAGCTCCACATAAAGTGATCAATATTTTGATATACATTTCCAGGAAAAAACTCAAGAAATTTTGATCCAGGTGGATATTGGTGACCACCCACTATTCCAACTGGCTCCTCGTGTCTGTTTTTGTTCATCACGTCTTTATGTACTGCTTTATAATTGTGAGTTATACACTTCTGAGGCTTTATGAAGCCTCACACATTCTCTAGGTGGAGATGAGTGGCTTCTCGCCTAATCCAACTGGATTATTTTGTATGTTTTCATGTCAGCACATCTTGTTGTACTTTCATGGATGTTTTGGGGCCCTAAACATTGTTTTTTTGGCTCGCCACAGTCAGAATGTAGACAGAGTTAGATTCTGAAGGAAGAACGTGTATTTATCTGAAATACCTTTCCAAAAGGCTATCACGTGCCTAAAACAGAGTTTGTATGCAAAATTTATGACCCTAGGAAGTTGAGGTACCAAATTACACCAACTTACCCATAGGGCCCACATGACTTTTGGCATTTCACATTCTAGGGTTAGTTTTTTGGATGTATATGGTTTTGGAACTCATGAGTAATATGAAAAGGGACTATGGATCCTCATTGTATTCCATTATACTTAGACGCATGTGCGTAGAAGCCACATCTCTCCTCAGAGATAGATACCACCATTCAAGCAAGTTTTAGTTCTGCAGTTTTACAGTTTCATCCTATTTAATTATTTAATAGAAGATATCGTTCACTGAATATTTTTGTTATTCTTCCTATCTTTGTGTTTAATATATTCATTATGTTAATCAATTCGTTCTTCTCCTAAATCTGGATCAATGGTATCAGAGCAGTCTTCTCTTCATTTATTTTTCTTCGTGCATGTCCCCAACAAGGTCTGGGTACAAGAAGTTGGGACTCAAACCAATCGAGCCATTACCAGATCGGTCGTGCCAATACTGACAAAAACCCATGGGAGACAAAAATAAAAATGATGGAGCAGGAGATCCTATTAAAATGTTGCTCGAGGAAGCCCTCGCGCGACAAAGGAATGAAATGATGGACAACTTCACACAGATCCTTCGATGGTTTCCCATGGGAGAAGCATCTTCATTAGGCAGCCATGCAACCTCCTTCAAGGTAGAGGTAAATTTTGATATTTCATTATTTGAAGGAATAATAGATGCAAATGTTGTAGATAAATGGTTGAATCTACTCGAAGGATATTTTTCAGTCCACAATTTTTCCGATCAGGAAAATATCACTTTTTCACTCCTCAAGGTCATTCCCCATGTTAAAGACTGGTGGGATACTTACTCTGAGCAAAGGGTCATGGAGGAATCTGCAATTTTTGTGGTGGCCCCTACATGGGATTTCTTCCAGGACGCCATTAAAGAACCGTACTACCCTGTTGGAATATACGAGGACCAGTACACCAGATGGACCACCCTACATCAAGAAAAAGACCAGACAGTACCAAACTTCACCAATATTTTCCATACCCTCCGCACCAAATTGGGTATCAAAGATTCTGAGCGTCATTTGTTGCTCAAATACCACGGTTGTTTTCATAGATACATTCAAACATAAATGGACTTCCTAGACATCGCCTCATTAGGAACAACTTATAGATATGCTGTCAAAATGAAGTAGAAATTTAAGTAGAAACGACAAGAGTTTGGATCTGCAAACCCCTCACAGCCGAAGTAGGGAAAAGGAAACCCCAACCCACACAGAAGGGGACCAAGTCACGATGGACACCCTTAGGACAATCTGTCCAATCCATGACACAAGAAGGGAAATGAGAGGATGAAGAAGGACACGAGAAAATGGTGTGAGAACCATAAAATTCCTTGGAACAACACCAACGAATCCCACTCCAAGTAGTCCCTCGTGGCTGAGCTGAAGGCTTCTGAGTTAGAGTTCGATTCTGATTCTGAGTCAAATATTGAAGGAGGAAAGAAAATTATCGATGTTGAACCCAGTGCCATGGTTTCTACCACCAATTTTCGACCAAGCGAACCAGAAGAACCAGAGGAAGGGGAACGCCTCTTTCACTCGCAAATGTGGGTCAAGGGGGCTCTGATTCACTTCATTGTCGATAGTGGTAGTCCGAAGAACCTGATTTTAGTAGAGGTCATCAAGCGACTGAACCTGTCAATGAAACCACACCTGCAACCCTACACCATCAGTTGGATTCATCAAGGAAGAGATATTTGTGTCAACCAACAGTGTCTTCTTCCCTACAATATCAAGCCTTTCAAAGATGAGGTACTGTGTGATATTTATCCCCTTGAAGTTTGTGATTTTCTCTTAGGACAACCATATTTGTGGAAGCGGAATGCTGTGTATGAGTCTAGACCCTGCAATATTATTATTAATTTGGGTAGACAATTGTACATGATCCCAGAGGTGGCACCGCCTACTGTTATTTCTTTAATCTCTACTAAGCAATGTAGTAAGGTCATTTCACAGACTGGAAAGTTCGTCTTCTTTGTGATCCATGCTCACAGTAAGCACAAGGTCACCACCACATCCGTGGCCTCTACACAACGCCTCTCTTTGCACCAGAAGAAAGTGGATGGGATCGTGGAAGAATAGAGAGACATATTCATCTCACCTACAGGGGTACTGACACACTGCCAAGTCAAGCATCCAATTGATTTGACCCCTGACGCACCTCTCCCTAATGGACCAATCTATCGATGCTCGCTGATGGAGAATGATGAAATCAGGTGTCATATCCAAGAGATTCTTTAAAAGGGGCACATTAGACCCATATCCTCCCCTTGCAGAAGCCCGATTGTATTGGTGCAAAAGAAGGATGAGACTTGGCGAATCTGCAATGATTACATAGCCTTAAAAAAAATCACAGTCAGGAACCGCTACCCCATTCCCAAGATCGATGACCTTCTTGACCAACTCAAGGGGGAAAATTTCTTTAGCAAGATTGACCTGAAGTCTGGCTACCATTAGGTTCCCATCAAACCAATTGATGTCTGGAAGACAACCTTCAAGTCTAATAAGGTCTCTACGAATGGCTAGTCATGCCCTTTGACTTAACAAATGCACTAGCCAATTTCATGAGGTTGATGGACGATGTATTGAGACCCTTCACCAAATCCTTTGTAGTAGTATATTTGGATGACATCCTCATCTTCAACAGAATGTGGGAGGAGCACATGCGACATATTCAACAATTTTTGAGCACTCTACAGCAGCACAAGCTTTATGCCAACTTGGGAAAATGCTCTTTTGGCATGAACAGGGTCCAATACCTGGGCTACATTGTTGATGAGAATGGGGTACATGTTGATCAAGCTAATATCCAAGTCATCCATAACTGACCAGCCCCGACCACACTAACCGAGCTTTAGAGATTCTTAGGACTCACCAAATTCTACCGACGGTTCTTGTTGGGATTCTCCCATATTGCCTAGGCCCTCATCCAGGTGACCAAGGGAAGTGGTAGGGCCAATTTCATGTGGGGGAAGGAGAAACAATGAGCATTCAAATATCTCAAACATCGTTTGTGCTCATCTCCAGTACTCTCCTTGCTCGATCTGCAACAACCATTCGAGATTGATACTGATGCATATGACTATTTTGTGGGTGCAGTTCTCACTCAGCATAGGCATTTGGTGGCATACCATAGTGAGACACTCTCCGATACTTTCTGGAAATACCCCACCTATGACAAGGAAATGTATTCCATTGTACAAGACTTTTGTCAATGGAAACATTACATTCTGGGGGAAGAGACGATCATACACACTAATCACAAGCCTCTGCAGTTTATACAAACATAGGGGAAATTGCAGAACGACTGCCATCAGAAGTGGTCCACCTACCTGTAGTAGTTCCATATCAACATCAAGTGTAAGAAAGGTATCTCCAATCGTGTCACTGACTGCCTCAGTCGGCCTCCTGTGGCTTCACTTACCGCTGTGCTCCATTCCTATGGACATGAAACATCGGAGTGGCCCCAACTTTACTAGTAAGATCTAGACTTCGCCACCACATATCAGCTCTTGGGTACAAGCGCCATTGTCACTAATTTTCACATTGAGGATGGACTCTTATGCCACCTGGGCCATATTTGTGTTCCTACAACTGAGCGTGCAAAGATGATTTGGGAAGCCCACTACAATCGGGTGGCAGAACATTTTGGCATAGAGAAAATTGTGATCGTTATTCAGAAACATTTTTATTGGATAAAAATTCAACAGAATGTCAGCAAATATATCAAATCTTTCACTGCCCGTGCCATTTCCAAGCCGACCATCAAGAAGCAACGATTATACACCCCTCTTCCTATTCCAGAGAAGTCATGGGAATCCATCTCCATGGATTAGATGTCTGGTTTGTCATCCACCAAGCATGGAAATGACTGTGTGTTTGTGGTCATTGATCGATTTTCAAAGATGGCCATCCTCACAGACTGTAAGAAGAATGTCACAGCGACAAATATTGCCAAGATATTATTCGAACAAGTTTGGGTTCACTTTGGGATACCACAGACCATCATCTCCAAACGAGACAACAGGTTCCTCAACACCTTTTGGTCGAGTCTTTGGTCTCTGTTGGACACGAAGCTCACAAAATCCACTTCTTTCCACCCCCAAACCATTGGCCAAATCGAGTTCATCAATCAAATGATTGTACACATCCTACGCATTTACAATTCTAAGCATCCCCGTACATGGGACAAGAGTCTCCAATATGTCCAACACAACTACAATAGGGCTCTTCATAGTTCCACCATCCATAGCCCATTTCAGGTGGGTCTAGGATTCCAACCATAGGGACCCATTGATGTTGCACTTCGTCTTGCCACTGCATATACAGACTCTTCCCCTGATCAGTCTGTGATTGACAAAGCCACCATATTCATTGAGTGGATTCAACACATCCGCCAACAGGTCCAAGAGATTTTGAAAAAATCCAATGTTAAGTGCAAGCAGTGCCATGATAAACATAGGGTACCACACCAGTTTCAGGTTGGAGACAAAGTATGGCTACATTTGCAGAAGGAGCGTCTCACTGGGCCCCATCGGAAGCTTCGACCCCTTCGTTATGGGCCTTACACTATCACCAAGGCCTTGGGTAGCAATGATTTTTATCTCAACACTCCACCCTTCCTTGGTCTGCATCCCGTATTCATTGTGGACCTCCTTCAGCCATATTTTCCACCATTATTGGACACCTCTGAGATTGTCAAACAACTAACACCAACAGAGCTCAATACTGACTACATGGAACAAGCATCCACCGATCATATTGTGGACACACAGGTCAAGGGCACTCACCAGCAACAGATCCATCTTTATCGGGTTGTCAAGGCAGGGCAACTCCTACACCAAGGCAAGTGGCTCACATGAAGCGAAATCAAGCAGAAGTTTCCTCACCTAATGGTGGAACTCAACGCAATGGATACCATTACTTCTTAAGGGGGGAGGATTGATCTAGGTGGATATTGATGGCCACCCACCTATTCCAACTGGCTCCTCGTGTCTGTTTTTGTTCAGCAGGTATTTCTATACTGCTTTATAATTGCGAGTTCTACACTTCTGAGGTTGTCTGAATCCTCACACATTCTCCAGTTGGAGGTGGGTGACCTATTGCCTAATCCAACTGGCTTATTTTGTATATTTTCATGTCAGCACATCTTGTTGTACTTTCAGGGCTGTTTTGGGGCCCTAAACATTGTTTTTTTGGATCGCCACAGTCAGATTGTAGACAGAGTCAGAGTTTAATGGAGAAATGTGTATTTCTCTTAAATTCCTTTCAAATAGGCTATCACGTGCCTAAAACAGAGGTCGTATGCAAAATTTATGACCCTGGGAAGTTGAGGTACCAAATTACACCAACTTACCCATAGGGCCCACATGAGTTTTGGCGTTTCACCTTCTAGGGTTAGGTTTTTGGATTTCTAGGGTTTTGGCATTCATGAGTAATATGAAAAGGGCCTATGGAGCCTTATTGTATTCCATTATACTTAGACGGATGTGCATAGTGGCCACATCTCTCCTCAAAGATAGCTACCACCATTCGAGCAAGTTTCAGTTCTATAGTTTTACAGTTTCAACCTATTTCATTATTTAATAGAAGATATTGTTCACTCAATATTTGTGTTATTGTTCCTATCTCTGTGTTTATTGTATTCAGTCTATTAATCAGTTTGTTCTTCTCGTAAATCTGGATCAACTTTGGTTCTTCAACAAGGAATCATGTTCCTTGAAGAGACATTAAGGATGGGTATAGACCTTGATAGACAACTCAATAATTAGGTATCTTGGGGGAAAAGTCACCCATCGAGTATTTAACATTCAAAGGAACTACCACTCATGATTTTGCAGAGAAAATAGAGTAGAGAGTTGAGACCCATGCACAGAGAAACCATAATGCCAAGAGAGTTATAGTTTGAGTGAATCCATGCCAAACATTTTGGAAAGGTATCCCTTTCAAGCCATGATGTCCACAGTGATGCTAGAACATAGCTCTGAATAAGGAGGTGATAGAACAATAATAAGAAATCAATAAGGATAATGGATTCTTCCATTCAACCTGAAAGAAATTCCAAGTGACAAAAGACCAACACATTCCTGAGCCTAAACTATCGACCAACATAAGTATTAGAGGCCCTCTATTAGGGAGGGTTCCCCAACTAAAATATGTAGAATTCAACATATAAAATGAGGAGAATTTACCGGAATTATGCTTTGACGCATACACACAAGTGATTATAGGGTAGAAGGAAAACAAGAAGTGGTATTCAATAGATAGGAAAAACCTGTCAAGCAATTAGGAATAATTTCACTACTGGATTGCCCACATTTTGGGTGTAGCCAATCCATCAATTTGTGCATATAATTCTTACTCAATCGACTGTATGGAGGGGTGCTCCGACTCAATAAGCCATATCACGTTGAGATAAACACAATGAGACAAGAATCATGCCTTCCTATAGAAGGAGATGATTTCCCTAATGCAAAATGGCTAATAATGTCGCACTTGAGGACATGTATACAAAGTATGGTACATGAAGAGCGTCAATAGGATTGATAATCATAGAGATAAACGATGCTAGAGTTCAATTCACCACACAAATAGTTTCCTACAAAATGTTGTGCAAGTGTCACAAAGACAAGTTCCCAAGGGGGGAAGTTATCTTCATAGAGTGATGCATTGATGGAGTTATGATGGCTTGGCAACTATAGTCACTGAACGAATCCATACAAGATTTCTTGGAAGCATATGATTTCACAAGAATTTTCACTATAGTTGGGTGTTACTCATGCTAGACATGATAGTATGGAAGCCACCACTAGGCCACAAGTATGATGCACATGTCTCACCATCATTCTCTGTGCAAACCTTCTTAGAGCTATAATAAAACAAATATAGGAAGATCTAGGTCGTGAATAACACCTCTTTCGAGCTATGGTTTAGAACACTCACCAAAGCGACTACGCTAATACTCCTCATAATGTGAAACATCATAGACATGTATAAGGACTACCTCTTGTTTGCTTGTACTTTCCATAATGTTTTCATCACCCCACATGTAGATATGAAGGTTGAAACATCGATGTTCCCTTTCTATATCACCAAGGATTAAATTCAATAGGTCTTCACCGAATGGCCAACCAAACTTCATCCTACAGCAAACGACGACAAAGATAAATTAGAGATGTAGACTAAAAGGAGGAAAGAGAAGAAAATGGTATAGATAGCCCAATAGAAAGGGAAGGAACTTGTTGAAGAGAAGTAATAGGATGAAATAGCCCAAGGGAAGGTAAAAGGCTCAATGGTTCAGTGGCCGTGTGTATAGGATGCGAAGAAATATGACGAAGGGAAAGGGCTCAAATAAGAAGATGCGAGAAAAACTAGAAAATAATCCACCTATGAAGAACCAATACACACCACTTAAGATAAGTCCAAGACTTAAGACTATAGAACATGAGAGCACACCAACTCCACCGCAACAGAATAACACCACACCCATCGAAGAGGAAATCCCCTCGCAGTCCATTGTGCACAAAGTGTTTCCTAATCAACATCGAGAAAATGATATTGACATCAACACTCCAGCGCAAGTGTCAGGGTAGACCCCTACACCAGTCTCGAGCATCGTTAGGGTTCTCCGATCCAATTTGGACATAAAACACATGTTTCACAGAGAGTCATCACAAAATTTGGAAGAACTCTATAGTCAACTGGAGCTTTCTCCAACAACCGAGACCGTGTCCCAAGAATAACAAGTCATAGAAATAATGACAATAACAACATCACCACGTAGCAGTACCCATAGATGAGTTTTTTTATTAATCCCATTGGCCTTCAAAACCATTGATCCATCCACTACAACAAAACCTCAACTATTACCTTACGCTGAGTTGGAGTTGGTTCAGGTGCCTTTGCAGGACTTGCAAACCTATATGGATGAAATCATGAATGAACTATGGGACAAACACCGCATACTCAGCCATTCCTATACATAACTACAATAAAAGAAGGATAAATAACTTGCAGCGGATAAAGAAACTCAAAAAAAGCATGACCAAGAATGAGTTTCCCACGAGGAGATTGAGGTTGCACATAAGGAGATAAAATAACTCCACAACACAAAAGTGATTGTGCACACCTCATTGATCAACACAATGGATGAAGTCTACATGCAAGACCCAAGCATAGTCACAGACACTTTGAACCTCCATGTGCCACAAAAACTTGGAAAAGTCAAGGAGATATTCTAGTACTTTCAAGAAGAGAACTTAGAGCTTCGAGAAAACTTGAAGTGCACTCCCCAAACATGGGAAGGGTGGTTGCAATAGAAAATTTATATTGAGGAAAAGGCACTAAAGCAGGGATAGGAGCATTTAGAAAATTTCTCAGGGTAGTTGACTATAGATTCAAGCTCTGGAAACACCTCTAGAACGCCCCTAAAATAAATACCGTTGACAATTAGAATCATGCAACTGAAGCACAGATCGAGAAAAATAAGCAGGCACTACCCTCCTTGTCACTGGAAAAAATTACAAGAGGCCATGATAGTAATTACCATCCAACTTCAATGAAAAACAAAATATTTTAGGCATCATGCTTGACACAGTGGACAAAGCCTTGTAGCACTACTACAAAATTTCATATGTGTAAGCAAAGGAATCCCAAATCGTACAACTGGGGGAGCGGATAAACCTACAATGGAGACGATAAAAATAGGTCATATGGAAGATTTTTTCAAAAAGATAATGGACCTGACATATATATTTTATGAGATGATGGCCAATTAAAATAATTCATCGTAGAGCTCATCAATACAGTACCCCTTCCATTCATATATGTGGGAGAAGGTGAGCCCACTACATTTCATTATTAATAGAGGAATCTGAAAGAACATAACCTTAGTAGAGGTCGTCAAGCAGTTATATTTTCTAACAACATCACACCCCCAACCATACAACATCGGGTGGCTTCACCATGGACGATATCTAATGTCATCCAACAATGTTGTTTGTCCTACGACATGAATTCCTTCAAGGATGAGGCATAATGTGATGTTTCCCAATTGGAATTATGTGATGTTCTTTTAGGATATCCATATATGTGTAAGTGTCATGTTATTTATGATTCTCAACGTCATAGTGTCATTGTTACTCTGGGGGATCATCTCTACAGGGTACCATAGGTAGTTTCGACTAGTGTCATGTAAAAAAAATGTTGAAAAGTAATGTCTCATACCAAAAATTTTAGCCTCTTCAGAATACAATCAGAAACACACTACGACCACTACAACCTCGGTCCAAGACCTTTCTATCTAGTAAAATTAGGTTGAGAAGATTGTAGAAGATCCCAAAGACATTCTTGTTTCACCTACATGGGTTCCTCCACACTTCCCAGTCAAGAAAATATATAACAAAGCCCTTGATAGATCTATTGGCCACAAACCTTTTCAAGTGTTCTTGGGGTTCCAACCATTAGGCCCCATTGAGATAACTCCTCATGTTTCATCTTCCCCAACAGATTCCTTCCACACTCAAACCAAGGTATATCATGTAGTTATATTGGTTGGATAGATACAATCCCTCCAACAATAGGTTCATGACATCCTTCAACAAGTTAAGCAGGACAACTTCTTCAAAAAGGCCAACGACTCACCAAAGTTCAAATTCATCAAAATATTCCTCATATTTTAGGGGAACTTGACACAATGGGGACCATTGCTTCATAAGGGGGGAAGAAATATCCAGGTGGATATCAGTGGCCACCCACCTGTTCCATTGGCTCAAAACACAATTCTTCACCTTGGCAGTCTTTCTACGGTTTTTTAGGTCCTAAACTTCTGGGGTCATTTTGAGGCCTTAAATGACATTTTTTTGATGTTTCAGGGCCTAAGTGAGAATGATAGGCTCTGGCTTGGGCCTAGTCAAAATGTGTACTCCTTCGCTAGACCTTTCCGACGAGGTATCGAGTACCCTAAATGGAGATCATATGCAAAAGTTACACCCTCGGGAATTTGATGTATCAACTACCCTCAATGAGCCCACAAACCTTTTGGAATTTCATCTCCTAGGTTAGAGTTTTGGATGTATAGGGATTTATCATTAATTCTGTACATTAAAAATGCCTTTTGAGCCTCATTGTAATGACGCATTCTTGCGAATGAGTGTAGTCATCACATATATTCTCAGAGATAAGCTTCCACCATTCTAGCGAGTTCATTTCACTCTGCATTTTTACAATTTCTACAACTTTCATTCATTAATAGAAATTGAGTATTATTATATCTATGTGTTTATTACAATATCTTTGTGTGTTTATTTGTAATATCTCCACCTTCATTTCATTCTTAGCATAATTTGAATCGTGACATCCCTGCATTACTACACTTATGCACCTCTGCATTTCCAATAGTTTTGTATCTGTGATTGTGAAAAGCGACATAATTTGCAAAATATGTCACTGATTTATGGTAAATTGATTTGCTTCGATTTGGGAGGAAAGGCCACGCATCTAGAAGCAGTGAAAAACAAATGTATCACTTATCTGTAGACTAGTCGATGGTTTTTTATTATAGCTATTGTTATTCAAATGGTAGTTGATATATTTGTAAAAGACATTTTAGTGGATTGGCATCATGCTCTTGGATTTGGGGCAATCCCAGGTCTGTGATCTATTTATCTTTGAAAAACATTTCTAGTCAATTTTTTTTTACTTGGCCACTTCCTAGGTTGAATGAAAGGTTTTTCTATATACATATCTCCGCCATCCGCACAACTATGCCTCTCACATAGTATAAAATTAGTCTTTTTTCAACACATGTACAGAGAATTCATAGAATATGGTCTTCTGCATTCACTTGGCAGGAGTTCTAAATCAATACCCTTTGCTTGCAAATTTAACAAAATCAATTTCTGAAAAATGAAGATATCATCCAAATTACATCCCCTATCACAATTCGTCATGCGGAGTTGTAGAATTTCATGACAATAACTGACATGAATTCTCTACATGAGCATTGGAAATACACAATACTAGTTGTGCTAGCGATATTCCTCTACCATTTTCAAGGTGTACAAGACATAGCTGCACCAAGTGCCGCCATATGTTCATAGTTATACTTAATCTACGCAATATGGTTTATTTTTAACCCTTGTGCAGAGAACCCACACGGTTGATCCTCTTGCATTGCTACACTTATGCACCTCCACATTTCCAATAGTTTCGTGATTTGACAAGCGACGTAATTTGAAATGTATGTCATTGATTTATGGTAAATTCATTTTCTTTTATTTAGAAGGAAATGCCACACGTCTAGAAGCAGTGTAAATAAAATGTGTTTCTTATCTTTAGACCACTCGATAGTTTTTTATTATGGTTATTTCCATTCAAAAGGTAGCCGATACATGTGTAAAAGACATTTTAGCGGATTCACATCCTACTCTTGGCTTTGGGGTAATCACAACTTTGCAATCTATTTATCTTTGGACAATTCTCTAGTAAAAACATTTTTGACTTGGCCACTTTTGAGGTTGGATGTAAGGTTTTTCTATAGCCATATCTCTTCCCTCTACACAACTATGTCTCTCAGATAGAAGAAAATTGTTCTGTTTTCAACACGTGCCAAGAATTCATAGAATCTGGCTTTCTCCATTCACTTGGAAGTAGTTATAAATCGCTTCCCTTTGCTTGGGAATCTGACAAAATCAACGTCTGAAAAATGATTGACATATCGTCCAATTTACATCCCCTAACACAATTCACCATGTGAAGGTGCAAGACTGCACGATGATAATCGACATGAATTATTCTCCCAAGCATTGCAAATACACAATGGTGGTTATGCCAAGGATATTCCTCTACGAGTGCCAAGGTGTG
>ML784556.1:82216-98842 GCA_009831015.1 Picea engelmannii | reverse complement strand
AGATGAGCTCATCCAGACACCACGATGAGGCTGCATAGTCGGGAGAAAAAATGGCTATGTGAATAGTGGCACTTTGAATTGCGGCTTTTATTTGAGAAGGAAATGTGCGCCCCTCTTCCAATTCTGGTTTGTCCAAAAAGGCTTGCAATCCAATCGATGTAAGACGAAAGTAGAGATGACTGGTGAATGTGCTCTTGACATCAGGACCTCTGTGGTTTATAAATACGTCATAAGAGGTCGATGGAGAAGAGGAAGAAGAAGCAGCATTGTCATGGTATTGAGGGGCGGTTTGTGCCATTTGAATGGGAATTGGGATGAATGGATAGACAGACTAATGAATGGGATAAAATGAGAGACAGAAAATAATAATAAGACGACTGAATTAGACGGATAAATCAGATTAAAGCAGGCAGATAGATCAGATTGCAGAGCTCACAAGGCTTCAAATTGCCGAAAACTATAAGCGAGCATAACTCAGGCAGTTGCAGTGAAAGGCAGCAGTCAGACGCGTTTATTAGCAGTGACGGTGCCATCTGTCGACAATCATGAAGTGACAAGATCAAGAATTCTCCACAGCGTGGGAAATTTTGTGGAATTTATGTTCCCTCTAAAGATGAGTGTGAATAATGATCACTTTTTTACATGATATTGTAAATTATTTTAAAATGTCATGAAATACTACCACTTTAGCATTTAAAGTCATATTTTACAATTTTAGTTGGCCAGCAATAATATCAACATATAATGTGATCATCAAATGTCTTGCACTTTATCAATTGTAACTCAACCTTCATTGACTTCACTTTCATATATAGTGTATCAATTGTAACTCAACCTTCATTGACTTCACTTTCATATATAGTGTGATCATCAAATGTCTTGCACTTTATCACTTGTAACTTAACCTTCATAGAGGTTGGTAACTTGTTCTTTAACAAAACCTTTAGTGAATTCACATTCACCAACATTGATTTGCCAATCATTTTCTTGGGGCTTTCTATTTGGCCGACTTGAACTAACCACTCTACCTTAGGACTTAACCATAAAAGGGGGTGCCACACCTACAAAGATGATTAAAATATTATAATTACTTTAATTAATTGTTGAGTTTATGAAGGGCTCCTAAACTCACTCCTTGAACTCTTATATAAAGGATAGACGTCATTGTGACATAAGATCATCATCATGAAATAATGGAGTTGGAATAAGTGAGTTTGCACCAGTATCAAGGAGGATTGGTGATCTCATCTAGGAAAGTCTGCAAGGTGGTGAATCTGGCCTAGGAGAAATAAGGTGGCAGAGAGCAAAGTGTACAGAGGTGACCGTACCCGTTTTTTGTACTCATATGTGGTTTGCAGACAGTTGAAGTGCGTATATACACAGGTTTTAGAGGACGAATCATGTATAGGGTATACACGTTTTCTCTCCGCGGGTTACCAGTTGGTGAATCACATATCTGGTTTTATGGGCAGGTACAGATATGTACAGATTGACAGGTGACGTCAACAAGCTCTACAAGTGGTCTATAGCAGATTCGTGAGTAGAGTGTTGGAATATTCACCAAATACTGAGAGGGGGGGTGAATCACTATTGAGCACTTTTTACCCTTTGTAATCACAATATGTAAACATTAACTTATCAACAATGTCATTCAACAATGCATAACATCAAACACAGTACACCAGAGTTGTGTTAGGAGTCTTTGAAAGGTTTTATTAATGCTAGGTACAATAAATACTTGGTAGCATGTGAGTACTATTGATATAAATGCATATTGTACTTGTTTGCAAGATGAACTAACATCTCCTCTAGGAGATAATTCTTTTTTTTGCTTCCAAGCAAGTCACCTTGGTAAAGATATGATGATTACCATGAAATTGTCCTTCATTCTTGTTACCATAGATATGTTGTTATGAAAATGTTATTATATTGGAAATACTTTTGCTCTTGTTGTTCTTGTCTCGGGCAGGTTATCTTACAAATTCCATGGAAGTTACCATGGAGATGTGCGTGTTCTAGGAAGGTTACAACGGAAGCAGGTCACCAGTGACAACTTTGAGAGGGAGCTACAGTGACAGTTGCAGAAGGCAACATATTAGATAGCCTCCATTTTGAAACATGGAGCAGACTGACCATCAAGAAGAGTCTATTTCCAAGTAATGACAACGAATCCAAAGGATTTTTGGACATCGTGCACTCAAACATGTGTGGACCAATGAAAGCCACTTCACTTAGCAGGTATGTACATTTTGTTTCATTTATTGGTGATTTCTCACATAAAAATTGGATCTATTTCTTGAAAACAAAAAGCAAATTATTCAACAAGTTCAAGGAATTCAAATCCCTTGTAGAAAATCTTTATGAAAAGAAGAGAAAGACTTTGAGGTCAGATAATGGAGAAAAGTTCACATCAGATGACTTCAAAGTATTATGCAGAGAAGTTGGGATTAAGAGGGAGATAACTACTCCCTACAACCATCAATGCAATGGTGTAGCAGAAAGAAAGAATCGAATGATAACAGATGTAGGTAATGGCATTGTACCAGAAGAGCATATTCCAAAAAATCATGACATGACAGAACCACAAAGACCTGCAGAAACGATTACAAAGAAAAGAAGACCAGCTTGGGCTTGTGAGATTATTCAGGATGTCGAGGAGTATGGTGCTCTAGATGGATCTTTCAGAGAAAGCAGGAGACCTCAACCATATTCCAGTTACGTGACATTGTTATGTGATATCCTTGATGTTGAGCCTACCTATTATGAAGAGGTTGTAGAGAAGAAAGTATGGAAGGATGGCATGATTGAGGAATACCATTCCATCATTGAGAATGTTGTTTGGGATGTGGTTCTAAGACTGGAAGAGAAATCAGTTGTGAGTTCCAAATGGATCTACAAGACAAAACATTTAGCAGATGGCAGTATCGAGAAGTATATTTTCTCATGTGGCGAGATACACTTCGATTAGAAATACACTTGCGATAACTGCAGTAATGAAACGAAAGATACATCAGATGGACGTGAAGACAAATTTTCTGAATGGTGTAGTGGAAGAGGAAGTGTATGTGGAGCAACCACAAGGATTCGAGACACATGACAAGAAGACACATGTGTGCAAATTGAATAAATCCTTGTATGGATTGAAACAAGAACCCAGGGCATGGTACGGTAGAATCGATAGCTTTCATATGAGCTTGGGTTTTACCAAGAGTAAAGCAGATCCCAACCTTTACTACAAGGTTAAGGATATTGGACCAATGATATTGTTGTTATATGTGGATGAATTGTTTCTAATAGGGTATGAGAATCTCATCCCTGAGTGCAAGAGAAAGATTGCATCATAGTTCGAGATGAAAGACCTGGGTATGATGCATTATTTCTGGGGTCTAGAGGTGTGGAAGAAACCAAACGAGATTTTCCTTAGCCAAGGAAAATATACAGTAGAGATCCCGAAGAGATTCGAAATGATGGATTGTAAATCCATGCCCACACCGATGGTGACGAACCTGAAGTTATTGAGTGATACTTCTTCAAAGACAATGGATGTCCCCATGTACATACAAATGATTGGTTCCTTGATGTATTTGATGAGCACTAGGCTAGATATATTCTTTGCGGTGAACAATTTGAGTCAGTATATGGTTGAACAAAAGACATGTTCACTTGATTGCGACAAATCACGTGTTAAGGTACCTGAACGATACAATAGAATTTGGAATCCGATATGTTCCAGATCGTAAGATAAGACTACAAGGCAATGTTGATTCAGATTGGACCGGTAGTGTCACAGATCGGAAGAGTACATCAGGATGTCGCTTCAGTCTGGGGCCAGCTATGATTTCGTGGCTCAGCAGGAAGCAGACTAGTGTGGCACTAAGTATGGATGAGGAAGAATTTGTAGCAGTATGTTCAGCTAGTAGCGAAGTTATGTGCGTTCAGAATTTGCTTGCAGGTCTGTCGATCTCGAGTTGGAGGCGACTTGTATTTTTTGTGACAACCATCGTTGAATAAATTTGTCTGAGAACCCTGTGTTTCATGACAAGTCCAAGCATGTCGAGATCAAGTATCATTATATCTGATATTTTGTGCAGAAGGGAGTTGTGAAGCTCCAATATATTGGCACAGACGAGCATATATCAAATGTGTTGACCAAACCTTTGTTAAAGGTAAATTTTGAGTACTTCAATGACAAGATTGGCATGGTCCAGAAGAACTTCCCTCATAAGAGGGAGTGATGAGTCACATATGTGATTCTTGGGGCAATAACTTACAGAGTGTGGCAACAATAGGTAGTCATTCATGGGCATGTTACTGATTGTGGCACGAGTCAACATGACCCCGCACAAGGTCAACAGTGTGTCGAGCCTTTGGGCTAGTAGTTTCCCATATTTTCAAGTTGGAGGGCCAAACATGAGTGTGGTTGGAGATGTTTCCTAGCCCTGAGCTAGATGGGTAGTGTGTGCGCACTATATCACCTAATCCTTGTGGTTAGATGCCTGGTCACTATGGACTGAATGTCTGGTGTGCCAACCAGAAGGGCTAGCTTCAGGGCTAGTTGTCCAAATTCTGTGTGAGATAGACAGATGTGACAACTGCCCAGACTCCGTATGGATTGGGTAGTAGCACAGTTCTATGTGTGAACTGGATCAAACTGATAAATTGCCCAAACTCTGTGTGGATTAGGTAGTTTCCTAATTCTGTGTGAGCTAGATGAAGTCACGTAATGGCATAAGGTCCAAAAGGACACCGATACCCATAAGGTTTGAGAGGACGATGAGGTTATGCCCACTAGAGAGATGGTACATGCGTTGATGAGGCCCCAAATGCATGATTGTGGCATGGCCATAAGATAGTCTATGTGTGACTATGATAGAGCAAGTGTATGGTTATGATGGTGATTGTGATGTATCGATTCATCAGATAGTCTATGTGTGACTATGACAGAGCATGTTTGACTATGATGGTGTACTTGTGACATGATATGTTTGATCATGAGATAGCATGTGTGGCTATGGTTATTCTACGTATAGACTGGTCTGCAAGACCATGTGATTGGTGGTAGTCTTGTACATGCCATGTGTAATGGATGGATGTGATTGAGACTACTAGATGAAGAACATCATGGATAATACCTCCCTAGCTAAGAGGGAGTGTTGAGGTTACATAAATTCTAGTGATGTATATATTCATGGAAAGTCAACAAGTAAATGGTCCAGAATACATATACATACAGAAACAGTATTGAAGATTATGCCAGAAGAATACCTTCCTTGCTAAGAGGGAGTGTTGAAGTATTATGTAGCTGCAGAAGATATTCTTATTGTATTTTATCAAGTCAAAACCATAAAAGAATAATGCTAAAGTATATTTGTAATGTCGGCTCGGGGGAATTATTATTATTATATTTTATACTTGCAATATGAGAAGTCAGCCCTGCCAAAAAATGTCAAAGTAAATTATATTTTCCAGAAAAGACAGGTCAACCTTGTGGGAAAAGTTCATTGGCAGAATAAGTATAAATAAGGTGACTCCTTACTCATTTAGTGATTACAACTCACTCATCTATAGCACAAGTTTGGTGGAGAGTTGCAGTTACAGTTGCAACTACAGGAGGAAGGATAAGGCACGTCTCTTGGTCTTGGTTGGTCTCTCTCTCTCATGCGCTACCTTGATAGGGTAATGTGCTAGGATTTGGATTGTGCCTTGGTGTATCTCTTGGTATAATAATTGGTGTCTCTTCAAGTGACAAGGCACAAATCTAGTAGTAGGGTTTTGTTTTTAGTAGAAGGGTTATCTGGGATATTTCTCTTTGAGAGAGAATTGTACTGACACTATACTTGGTTAATGAATCTATACTGAAGAAGTTCTGCTAGGTTTTCTTCCTCAAGTGGGTTTCCCAGGATCGATCTTTGTGTCATGTGCTCATGGGTGGCACATGTACGTGCCTATGGTTGGGTGACGATGATGTAGCATCTTCTATGGAAAAAGAGCACGTAAAAGTAGTTAAAAACTTAAATTGCTATGGTAAATCTAAGTCTAACTAGTTTTAAGAAAAATTCAACAAATACCCCCAAATTTGACTTCAAACTGATGCTTGATTTCACTTCTTGAGGCTAATAGAGAGATTTTGTCTCATACCTGAGTGTTGAATGGTAGGGTTTCTCAGTTTAATGGTCATGGGGGGTCTAGGTCTTCTTCTTTCAGAGGTGGAGGTGTGGAGGAACAGGTCCATAGGTCTAACGTCCCCGACCATCAACGCCATGGTCAGGCCAACATTACTACGTGGAAAAACACTACTATAACATATTATGCATTCTTATGAAATATAATTGCTTAATAACAGTTAAACATAGTGTAAGCACATTAATACCATTGGCATCTATAATCCATGACATTAACAATAATTCACGAATACAACGGAATTAGATGTAAACATTGCTAGAATCACAGACATGCATATTAAATTGAAATTATACGCATGTATATACTTATATTTTAAACTGGATGTAATTCACCAACTGCGTGTAGACCTCCCACGAACCTCCCAGCCTTACACCGCGTTTCTCATCACTCTCAGCAGTAGGTCACCCCCGAGCTAGGACTAAGCTCCACAGGGTAGGGATTCCTAGGCTAGGCAAGGTTTACAGGAAGAATACACGTAAAAGAAGGAGGATTCTCTCCCAGGAACCACTTATGCCCACTGCCCACAGACTCTCCTTCCCCACATGCCTGTCCCACCCTAGGAGTATACACCTTCATTGTCACCTAGACAGTGCTTCGGCTGCTAACCTCCCTTTCCTTGGGCTTCAGCAACAGACTGGACCGAAAATCTCCAAGTTCCGTGGCAGCTACAGGGTTCCTTCCAAGAGCTCTCTCCTTCCTCTACGCACTCTCTCACCTTGAGAGGTCGCTCATAGGCCAGGCAACCTGTACCTTCAACCTCAACCACCTCTCTCACCTGGAGAGAGTGTTGTATGCGCTGGCTAACAAGCCACCCGCAGTTAAGCACTGCACGGCCACAACAATCAACTGGAACATAGACACGAACACCCAAAGATGACGACAGACAGCTATAAAAGTATAACAAGGCTCAGCAATTACGGGACACTTTGGTTTTCTCAACCGACAACACATGATGGCTTCTTGGTTCTGGTTTCAGAAATGCGTAAGGGTACACAAAGATTCCACATAGAGGCTTAGACGGTTCAGGTGATGGATCTAAGTACGAACACCAAACAGAGGTCTCTCTTGGACACCTGCCAGTTTCCAACGGAGGATCGAGAACGGACTCCCGACATAGGTGATGGATGGAGGAATGTCGGACGAACCCCCAACACAGATCTCTTCTTAGGTTTTAACTGCATGCACCTAGGCCGACACATGTCACCCATGAGGCTGCATGCGCTTCATCAGCTGGTGTGCGCTTTTAGGCACGCATTTCCCCTTCCATGGATTTGGGATCAGGGAAACATGTTTCACACATCACTTTAGAATAATAATTTAATATTATTCTCAAGGGTTTAAGGCCCCCCAACTTAGCCCCTCTTCCAACCTTTCAGCCCCCTCTCCCTACCCAATATTTGTGGAAGCTTAGTCCCCCATCATTCATTCATCGTGGTCGGTCCACACACAGAGATGTTTTTACATTAATAATGTGCACCATTAAATGTGCAAAAATCAGGCTCTTGGCCTTCAACACTTAGGCTCTCTGGCCTAATAATCACATAAGCCCACCAGCTTATATAAACTTGGCTCACCAGCCTATAAAACATAATTACAATTCATAATGCAATCTTTATACTTCATAGACATTATTTACAACAGGGCTCGGCCTTGGGGACATTACAATCCCCTCCCTTTATTTTTGCACTGTCCTCAGTGCAACTTTACACTGCATCTGCAAGATTTTCAAAATCTTCAAAAAGATTCGGGTACTCTGCCCGCATAACATATTCATGCTCCCATGTCACGTCCTCAAGACCATACCAAGTCCACTGGACCTTTACAAGCCCTATAGCTCGATTCTAGAGCTGTTTGTTTTTCCTATCCAATATGCGCACAGGATGCACTTGCAGGACACCTTCTTGTTCTGCCTGAATCACATTCCAATCGATAACATGATTAGCATCAGGTATATATTTCTTAAACAATGAAACATGAAACACATTATGTACAGTCATGGATGTGGCTAATGCAAGCATATATGCAACTGGCCCAATCCTTTCCAGGATTTCAAATGGCCCACAAAATATGGCTGCCAACTTCGTGCAACTTCCCAACTTCAGGGAACTCTTGTTAGCTTTCACTTTCAGGAAAACATGATCACCCACTTTGAACTCTATGTGGGTTCTGTTCTTATCAGCATAACTTTTCTGCCTGTCTTGGGCAGCTTTCAAATTCTTCTTAATTTTTATCATTTGGTCCTCCATCTATCAGCTGGATTATCCCAGCTCACTGGAGTATTGCACTTTCTTCCATAAAGTGCTTCAAATGGGCTCATCTTCAACGATGCATGATACCCATTGTTGTAGGCGAATTCTACCAAGTGCAGGTAGTCTTCCCATCTTGATGGTTTTCCCATCACATACATTCTCGGTATGTCTTCTATTACTCTGTTCACCCTCTCTGTCTGTCCATCAGACTCAGGATGATAAGTTGTACTAAAGTTTAGATTCATTCTGAATCATTTGAACAATCCTTTCCAGTAATTCGAGGTGAATTTCGGGTCTCTGTCGGACACAATTGTTTTAGGAATTCTGTGCAATTGCGCCACTTCCTTTATGAAAATATCAACAACATCTGCTGCCTTGTGAGTAGTTTTCAGTGGAATAAAATGGGTAGATTTTGTAAGCTTGTCCACCACTACCATGATCGAATCATGCGGCTTGGTTGTTCTGGGCAATCCCATAATAAAATCCATCGTTACTACTTCCCACTTCCACTCAGGAATGGGTAAACGTTGCAACAACCTTGTTGGGTGCCTATGCTCAGCTTTAACTTTCTGGCACTCCATACATCTGGCGATGTATTTAGCGATCTCTCTCTTCATACCCGTCCAAAAGTAATGGCTCTTGATTGTTGCTACTGTTTTCTGATATCCAGGGTGCCCTGCATAAGGCACATTATGCATCTCCTGCAAAATCATCTGTTTCAAGCACTGGACATTGGGTACAAAAATTTTGTTCTTGTACAGCAGTATTCCATCTGTTTCCAATTTATAAATTTCCATCTTCTGTGGCATCTTACCCTACTGTAGCTTGGCTACCAATTCTCTGTACTACAGATCTACATTTGCAGCCTCCAAAATTCTTCTTTTAATATCAGTCTGATACATGCTAATTGTTGTAGCATGTAATTCATGCACCCTCCTACTGAGTGCATCAACCACTTTATTCTCCTTTCCTTTGATATGATTCATCTCAAAATCATACTCACACAGAAATTCCAGCCACCTACTTTGTCTAGCGTTTAAGGTTGGCTGATCAAACAAATATTTCAGACCGTTATGGTCTATTATGAGTTCAAACCTCCTTCCCATGAGATAATGCCTCCATTTATTTAGAGCATGAACTATGGCTCCCAACTCCAAGTCATGGGTTTCATAGTTATTCTCGTTCTCTTTTAATTTCCTTGACTCATAACAGATTATGAATCCATTCTGATTGAGGACCCCTCCCAGTCCTTCTTTGCATGCATCAGTGCATACTATGAAATCTGCATTTGGATCTGCAATCCTCAGGATTGGAGCACTGGTTAACAGTTGCTTCAATCACTAGAAACTTTCCTCACATCCCTCTATCTAGTGAAACTATTTCCCCTTTCTTTGTAAGGAAGTGATAGGGTGAGCTATCTTGGAAAACCCTGCGATGAACCTTCTGTAATAACCAGCCAATCCCACCAAGGATCTAACTTCTGTTACGTTCCTTGGTGCTGACCATTCTCTAATGGCTTCAATATTCTCAGGGTCTACCGCTATCCCATCCTTCGAGATAATATGTCCCAAGTAATGGATCCGTTCCTGATAAAACAAGCACTTTCTCAGCTTGGCATACAGTTGGTGCTCTCTTAGCACCTGCAACACCATCCTCATATGTTGTTCGTGTTCTTCTTCGGTCCTAGAATACACCAGAATGTCATCCAGGAAGATGATGACAAACTTGTCTAGATAGTCTCTGAATATTGCATTCATCAAGCTCATAAAAACAGCGGGTGCATTTGACAGTCCAAACGGCACCACTGTGAACTCGTAATGACCATACCTTGTTCTAAAGGTGGTCTTGTTGATGTCTTCATATTTTATTCTTACTTGGTGATATCCTAATCTTAGATATATTTTTGAAAATATCTTTGCATCCTTCAACTGATCGAAGAGATCATCAATCCTCGACAGAGGATACTTGTTCTTCACTGTTACTTTGTTCAATTACCTGAAATCAATGCACAATCTCAGCGTTTTGTCCTTCTTCTTTACGAACAGGACTGGGGCACCCCAAGGCGACACGCTTGGGCTTATATACCCCTTCTTCAAAAGTTCTTCAAGCTGCAGCTGCAACTCTTTCAGTTCTGGTGCACTCATCCTATACGGAGCCTTTGGCACTGGAGCTGCTCCAGGAATCAAGTTTACAGAGAAATCGATATCCCTTTTCGGAGGTAGTCCAGGTACTTCCTGGAATACATATTTGAACTCTTTAAGTACCTCATGATCCTCAATACTTGACACCTTATCCTTAGGCGTTTCCCCCACATGGGCTGCAAATAATTGACAGCCTTTTCTGTAGCACTTCTTCAGCTGCATTGCTGAGATTTCTCTAACAGTAAAAACTCTAGAAATTCCTTAGACAGCTCTCTGATTCCCTTCTTCATCTAAGCAAGTGAATTTCTTGTTCCGACAGTCCAAGATGGCATGGTCTTGGTCCATCCAGTCCATCCCAATTAGACAGTCATAAGAGCCTAATGGTAGAATGTTCAAATCAGCCTTCGTGCTCAGTCCATTCATGTCTACAGGACAGGACTTGCCTAACTTCGTGACTTTCCTCTTGGTTCCTGTAGCTAGCTGCACTAACCAAGACTTTTCATGTTTGCTTCTTATCAAATTCAAACTTTCTACCACTCTAGGGTCTATATAACTATGGCTAGCCCTTGAATCATCTAAAATAGTAAATGGTTGGTTTTTTATCATACCTTATACTTCAATCATGTGTGACTGATACTCAGCTTGATTGTTGTCCAGGGCTGCGTAGATCCTTAGAATTCTACTGCCCATGTCCTCCACTGTTTCATCTTGCTGAACATTGTGGAGAACTCTTACTTTATCATTTTTGTGGGGTCAATCTCTGTACCTATGGTTTTCTTTACAACCCCAACATTCCATAGGTGGTGGCCTTGACATTTGCCCACTCACTTCAACCTTCCCGGGTTGTCTAAGAGACAACTGTACTTGAGGACTGTTTCTGAAAAAGGGTGGTTTATTTCCCTTCTGCCTCTGTTCTTTCTTGAACTTTCTCTGGTCATCCCAAGCCTTCCGAAAGGTAGGCTTTTCTCTTTGTTGTTCAAATAAGCACTTCGCTCTTCTTATCTTTTCTTCCATAGTCTTTAGGTTATCATACTGAATCTTATCCCCAATAGGAGGCGGTAATCCACTCAGGTACCTCTGAATATTGACAGATTCATCTTTGATGAATGGAACATACTTCAGTAATTCCAAAAACTTTCATTCATACTCATCAATGGTCTTGTTGTCCAGATTGAGTTCAAAGAACTCTTTCATCTTTCTGTCATAATATCTTTTAGTTAAGTATTTCCTCTCGAAATACCTCTTGAAGTATTTCCATGTGATGTCCCTTTCCCTGATGTGTTGCACCTGCACAAGTTGATCCCACCACATGGATGCCTTTCCCTTCAGTTGGTACATGGAAATTCTTCCCTCTGCATGAGAGGAATAATTCTGTAGTTGAAATTATTTCCTCATACCCAACAACCAAGTTTCGACATCTTCCTCCTTCTTATGTTCTCCATCAAACGTTGGAGGCTTGATCTTTCTCATTTCCCCTTTCAATTCATCCATCCCAGATCTCCTGTGCTTTCTAGTAGGAGATGGGCTTGAACTATTGTGTGCTTCCCTACTGGAATGCTTTGGGGAGAAACGACGATGTTTGCTGACACTTCTTGATCTTCTTTTCCTCTCAGGGGTCCTACGACTCTCTGTCTTGCTTGAGTCACGCTCCTTTTCCAACTTCTTTTCTATTCTTTCCAGACTCTTAAATATCCTTAAGTTGAATTCACCTTGCTTATCCCTGACTTTCATGAGCTTTCGGCTATCATCTTGGCGAGCCTGGGCATCTTTCTACAATTTTTCAATGATTTTCATCATATGTCCTTCCTTATCCATGTCTTTTCCTTTCCCATTAGATTTTGATCCTTCGACTCCCAAGTTGACATTCCTTCCTTCTCTTTCGTTCTCTGAATTGGAGGCAATCCGCACCTCTTCCATTCTTTGCTCTCAATGACAACCCTATTCGTTTTTGGCACTTGCTAAGCTTCTGTAAACACACGTCCAGACAACAGGGATTTGTCAGGTCGTCATTCTTAGCAAATTCCACACATTCAAAACCATTCTGGTTTAAGAAAACGCTTCGACTTCACAAATTTTCCGAGTTCTGCTCGGCTCTATAATTTTTGGGTGATAGCTCTCTCTTTCTCCCTATCCTCATAACCAAAGGTCATGACCAAATGCTAGACTACTAGGTGTTACTCGAGCTTTCAACCTTCTATGAGTTTAAGGTACACACATCTATCTCTCAAAGTTTTGATTTACCGAATTCACGTAAATCGGGTGGATCGACGGTCCACGTTTACCCAACATCTAACGGTTAAAAATACGCTACGGTTCTTCCGTCTTCGAATATTTCGGGACTTCGGGTTTTGGGTTTTCGGTAACTGGAAGTTCACGATGCAGCGAATCCAAATCTCTTGTCACTTCAATCCCCGAATTTTGATATGGAAATTCATGTATGAGATCAACGGTTGTGAGCCTCCCCTGATCCGACGATACAGATCTCTCCTAAGCTTACACCTATCAAATCTCTTCAGCCCTAACTTCCTCGCTAGTTGGTTGGATCCGACGACTCATGGGATTTTGGCACTTCTTCCTGGAAGCACTCCACCGTCCAATTCTACCCTTGTTAATCACTTTCGTGATTCGAGACTTGGAGTGACCAAGAATTTGGCCTGCGTCCAAGTTCATGATCCCTAAATTCATGAAATGATCCAACAGTCACGATTCCCCAGGATCTGATGACTCAGATCTCATCGGCATTTCGCGTATCGGGATTTTGTGTGTCACGAGGTCGAAAGATTTTCCACCTTCGTCCTCCCTATTCCCGAAATGTTGATTTCTTCCTGGACAATTAACGGTCCAGATCCCTCTTGGATCAAAGGTTGTGATCCAATCGTGAATTCTCGTTTCATGAATTCTCATGAACTCACCCTTAGACCATTTCAACTCACAAGTTAGCGAAAGGCTGATCGCTCTCCATGCCTCCTTTCGATGGACGGTCCTGACGATTTTGGGATTTCATGTATCGCGATTTCCACACTCCTATGCAACTCCAAGGGTTTTTAAACCTTGTGCATGTTCTCCAGATTTGATGGTTGTGAGGGTTCTCCTTTCCTCCCGAACAGATTCTATGGATCCAACACTTCTGGGGTGGATTTCTCTCTCTCCCTGTGGCTATATACCACACCGGTTGTAGTTTTATAATACCGCTACACCTCCTGAGCTTTGTAACATGGTCAAGTAGTCCGTTGACACTCAGAAACATTTTGAGGTCTGAAATTAGTCCTCCAGAAACAATTTCTTCTCAAAACCTCGGTTCAAAGACCACTTATCTGGCCCATCCAGGCTCAGCGTTGAAACCACGCTCTGATACCATACTGTAATGTCCCCGACCATCAACACCATGGTCGGGCCAACATTAGTACGCGGAAAAACACTACTATAACACATTATGCATTCTTATGAAATGAAATTTCTTAATAACAGTTAAACACAACGTAAGCACATTAATACCGTTGGCATCCATAATCCATGGCATTAACAATAATTCACGAATACAACGGAATTACATGTAAACATTGCTAGAATCACAGACATGCATATTAAATTGAAATTATACGCATGTATATACTTATCGTTTAGACTATATGTAATTCACCAACTACGTGTAGACCTCCCATGAACCTCCCACCCTTAGACCACACTGCTCATCACTCTCAGCAGTAGGTCACCCCTGAGCTGGGACTAAGCTCCACCGGGTAGGGATTCCTAGGCTAGGCAAGGTTTACAGGAAGAATACACGTAAAAGAAGGAGGATTCTCTCATAGGAACCACTTATGCCCACTTCCCACAAACTCTCCTTCCCCACATGCCTGTCCCACCCCAGGAGTATACACCTTCACCATCACCTAGACAGTCCTTCGGCTGCTAACCTCCCTTGCCTTGGGCTTCAAAAACAGACCAGACTAGAAATCTCTAAGCTCTGTGGCAGCTACAGGGTTCCTTCCAGGAGCTCTCTCCTTCCTTAATCTACGCTATTTACACTATCAATTTAAAAATCAGATCTATTTACATTTCATCCTCGTTCTCTAAATCTATATTTGTACATTCAAAATCATTTTTACACTGCAGAAAGTCTTCGATTTGATCATCATTACCAAACGCTTTCCAGTACCTGATATTATCGGGAACGGTTGGTCTGCATTTTACCTCCACTGTGTATGGGCGAGTCGAGTGGAAAGGAATCTTACACGTGGCTGCTGACGTAGCCAATCTGTCCGCCAAAATGTTTTGTCCCCTCGGCATTACCTGCAAGTCAACTTCAGTGAAACATCTAAGGGCATCAAGAACAACATTCCTATAAGCTCTAAGACGTGGGTGTTTCGCAGTGTACTCACCTTTGATTTGCTTGATTATCAACTCAGAATCACCTCTTACCATAATCTATTTAGCACCAACTCTTTTCAAAAGCTTCAGACCGAGCATCAAGGCTTCATACTGGGCAACATTGTTAGTGCATTGGAAATTTAATTTGTAAGAATGGTTTTCTGAATACCTGTTTCTGTGATTATGCAGCCAAACTCCTGCTCCAACTCCTTCTTTGCTCACTACTCCATCAAAATCCATGCTCCAGAAATCTGCCGGTAATTCTTCAGTTATCACGTTTTTCATTCTTGTTACCTCAATGATTTCTTGGACTTCGTCTGGACCAGATGTATCTTCTGCTAGTTGAGTGTCTTGCTCTCCCGTGTTACCATCATTGTACAAGATAAAAGAATCCAAGTCGGAATGCGTGGAGTAAAGAGGATAGTTGTGTGGTTTTTCTTGGCTACTGACCATGTATTTCATCAATGTTTCTCTGTATAGCCTTCTTTGTTGCCCGAAAACTGGTATAGTGGCATAAGACATATCTAGCTGCAGAGTGCCTCTCAACTTAGCCCCCCAAGACTGGGATAGCAACATTCCATACTTCAGAGGGATGTCTGCAACTACCACATCCATGACCATGCTTTTTGCAGGAATCTGAACCAAGGTGATACATAGGTCCTTGATCAAACCAATACATCTAACTTTACTAGAGTCAAATGAGTGTAAATCCTTGTAAGGTCTGGTGACCTCCAGTCCCAGTTTCTCCATCACTGCTTTAGGCATCAGATTGTGGGAAGCACCCGAATCCAGCATAGCGTTATGCAAGATCAGGTCATTTATGTTTAGACTGATGTAAAAAGGAGCGACATCACCATTATCATCTCGACCATCTACTTCAGGTCCAAACAGAAGTTCGGGTTGATCATCAGTAAGGTTCATGGTATCTGAATGATTTTCTGATCCAATGGTTAAGGCCTTCATGCCTATGTCAGGTTCAATGGTCAGTGCTTTAATCACATGTGAACGATAAACGTCTTTGTTCATCAACTCGGAAAGTGGAATGGGAATTTTTACTTTGGCTAATTCCCCCTCAAGGCTAAAAGTTGTAGGAGCTCTGCCTTGGCTCATCAATTCTAGTTTGTCCACCAAAATATTATGGCCAGAAGTACTTGGTGGATTAATAGGTGAAACCTCGAGATGTGATGATCTTTTCATAATAGTAAGGTTTTTCTTCGCAGGAACTTCGACAGTACTCTTCTCAGGAATCTTCTCGGCAGATGGCTCAGAGGCCTTCTTGGTTTCGAGTACCTTCTTTGTTTCAACCGTCTTTTTTGGGGAACTCCCTTCTGTCTTTTTACTCCGTAGATTATACTGCCGGTGTACCTCCAAAATGGCATTTTCGAATGCCTGTTGTTCTGCATCTTCAACTTCTTCACTTACTTTTGTTTGATTGAGAAGAAAAAGTTCTTGCTCTTCTTGGGTAAGGAAAATAGCTTCGTTATCATGAATGCCCATGAGATTTATGTGAGTATCCTCCAATTCCTCGATCACTTCCTCCCCTTCTGATCCAGATTATTTTCGGCACGAAATGAGAGCGGAGATATAATAAGGAAATGCACAGAGATATCGCGTATATCCAGTAATATAAAAGAAATATATCAGAGATGCAACCATAAACACAGAGATACAGTAATACACGATTT
>ML784556.1:61405-75491 GCA_009831015.1 Picea engelmannii | reverse complement strand
ACTAGAGACAGATAATATCCCAGTCACCAGTTGATCCTATAACTTATAGGGTGATAACAGCGGCTCCACCTGGGGATGGTACTTGCCCTGTGAAGTGCCAAGAATCCTGGTTCCTGTCATTCTGAAAATTTCTGCCTAGTGGCCTTCGTTGGTTTTATTCTCAAAATTTGGAAGAACAATGGTCAGCGACTTAGGGCCTTCTCTTCGGGCTTCAACCAACTGACTAATGTTATTCACTCAGAAAATGCAGGCAAAAAAATAAAAAATGGTATGTACAATGGTGAGTGAAAACTCGAATCTCTACTGAGGTGGCACATAATGTTTCAACAATCTGCCATTTACAGGTCCTCCTGACAGATCTGTCCCATCAACGTTGTTTAGCAAGAAAGCATTGTTTGCCCTGAAAGCTTGGATCATGTATGGTCCTCTCCACAGACTGTCAAATTTTCCATGTTTTCCCTTGTCTTCATTTATGGCGTCCCATCTCAACACCAAATCTCCTAGCTCAAAATCATCTTCCTTGGTTCTTTTGTCAAAGATCTTCTTGATGTTTTCTTGGATTACCTGAGTCTTGTTGAAAAATTCTTCCCTAGACTGTTGTAAATGGATCATCTGGTTGATCCTTCTCTGTGAGTCATTTGGCTCAGCTTGTACCTCTTGAAGCAACTTCATGACAGGGACTCCTAAGGAAGTGGGGAAAACTTCTTCTGTGCCATAGACCAGATGGTATGGTGACATGTCGATTGACCTTTTGGTGGTCAATCTGTCAGCCCATAATGTGAACACCAACTTGTTATGCCACGATTTCTTGTTTTCCTGCAACGTTTTCTTGATGATGTTCACCAAGGTTTTGTTTGAAGATTCCGCCAGCCCATTCCCATGAGGGTAGTAAGCTATGGAATGTCCCAAACCAATGTGATACTGGTTGCAGAAATCTATGATTTTCGTCGACCGAAAAGTAGCTGCATTATCAGTTATAATATTTCTAGGAAATCCAAAGCGAGACAAGATATTATTTTCAAGGAATTTGATAATAACAGAGTCAGTGGCTTGCTTGCTTGGTACTGCTTCGATCCATTTGGTAAAATAATCGGTGGCAGTGAGAATCCACCTGTGCTGGCCTGAAGAAGGGGGGTGTATTTATCCAATGAAGTCCAATCCCCATTGCTGGAAAGGGGCTTCAACTGAGATCAGTTTCAGAGGTAGAGGGAGGAGTTTCCTTTTTCCTTCAAACTGTTGACATTGATGACATGCAGTCACTTTATGATGTACATCAGCGAATAGGGTGGGCCAATAGAATCCATCTCTGAGTATTTTGTTGGCTGTGACCTTCCAGTTCAGATGGCCACCACATTCTCCTGCATGAAATTCTTGTAACACTTTGTCAGCCTCATCTTTCAATAAACAATTTAACAGAATGCCTCCAGGATCTTTCCAATACAAATTGCCTTCTAGAATACAGAATTTTAAGGCTTTCAACTTTAAAAATCTAGCTTTAGTCTTAGTCAAACCAGGGGGAGCTTGTAAATTTTACAAAACGAATATAAGGTTTGCGTACCATGGAGAGTTGAGAAATACCTCTCTCACGCTTGGAGTCGCCATCTCGCCCTGTTCATCTGTTGCAGCTAAAAAATTAGTGTCAAGAGCATGGAAATTAGATTCGGCCATTAATTTAGCTAGGCCTTGACCTTTGATTAGTTTTGTAGGCTTAATCTCTATGTCGTATTCTAAAATGACAACAATCCATTTCCCTCTTCTTCCATCCGGATTGTCTTGGGTCAAAATGTCTTTTACTACCACATTCGGAACATAAGCTATGGTGTGGGAATGGAGAATGTAGACTCTAAAGTCTTTTATGGATTTTACCAAGGCAAAAGCTTGTTTCTCCATTATCTTGTAATTCAGAGCGGCGTCTCTTAACGCTTTACTAAAGAAAGCTATGGGTTGTTCATACCCTTCGTTGTTCTTTTGTAGTAATACTATTGCTATAGTATGTTCAGAAGCGAAAGAAAAAATTTAGAAATCCTTAGTAAAATCAGGACTGATCAAGATAGGGGCCTCTGTGAGCGCTCGTTTGACTTGTTCGAAAGACTGTCTGGACTCAGTGTCCCATTTTATTTTTACATCCTTTTTAAGCATATTTGTAATGTTTCTGAGGGGCTCTGCCAAATTGGGAATGAATCTTCGTAGAAAGTTTATTCTCCCGATAAAAGACGGTAATTCTTTAAGGTTTCTTGGGTGTTCTAATTTTTGTATGGCCTCGATTCTGCTGGGGTCTATTTTGATTTCGTCCTTGGAGATGATGTGTCCTAGTAGTTTTCCTTCCTCTAGCTCAAAAATTCTTTTCTTAGGATTTAAAGAAATCCCAAACCTTCTACATTTCTCGAAGACTCGTCTGAGGTGTCGCAGGTGTTTGTCATCAGATCGGGAAAACACAATCACATCATCCAAATAGACGACAATAAACTTACCTGATTCTTCCACAAAGGCGATGTCCATCACTCTCTGGAAAGTGGCTCTAGCGTTCATCAAACCAAAAGGCATTTTTACATACATGAAAGTGCCCCATGGTGTGGTGAAAGCGGTTTTGTCTTGGTCATCCGGGTGAACTAGGACCTGATTGTAACCCGAGAAACCATCCAGCAAAGATATTCGACTGGATATGACTACCCTTTGAAGGATGTGGTCCATTTTTGGCAAGGGGTAATTATCCTTCAGGGAGACCTTATTGAGATTTCGGAAATCTATGCAAAGTTTGATTTCCCCGGATTTCTTACGTGTAGGGACCAAATTAGAGACCCGTTTGGAAAAACGCAACGGGACTATGATTTTGGCATCGTACATTTTTTTGATTTCCTTTTCTATCAGAGGGAGAAACTTGGGATTTATCCTCCTAAGCTTCTGACTGAATGGTTTTTGGTCTTCTTTTATTGGAATCCTATGTTGTATGATGTTGGTATCATAAGCTTTCAAATCCTCATAGCCCCATGCAAAGACATCCGAATATTCTTTGAACAACTCAATGTATTTGAGTTTTTGCTCAGGGGGTAATGATTTAGACAATTTGACTATCCTGGGTTTCTCTTCGGTCCCTATATTATAGTCTTCTACCTCTTGTCCATTGGCTTTGATTTTTGGTTTTTTGGCTACGTCGTTAAAATCAAACAAGTCCTATAAAGGAACTAGGCCCCTAGGCAAAACATTACTTTTCAAATGAAAAATATCGGCCTCCATCTCATCATCGCCTAATTCTCCCGAATCTACGCTATTTACACTATCAATTTCAAAATCAGATCTATTTACATTTTCATCCTCGTTCTCTAAATCTATATTTGTACATTCAAAATCATTTTTACACTGCAGAAAGTCTTCGATTTGATCATCATTACCAAACACTAGCCAGTACCTGATATTATCGAGAACGGTTGGTCTGCATTTTACCTCCACCGTGTATGGGCGAGTCGAGTAGAAAGGAATCTTACACATGGCTGCTGACATAGCCAATCTGTCTGCCAAAATGTTTTGTCCCCTCGGCATTACCTGCAAGTCAACTTCAATGAAACATCTAAGGGCATCTAGAACAACATTCCTATAAGCTCTAAGACGTGGGTGTTTCGCAGCATACTCACCTTTGATTTGCTTGATTATCAACTCAGAATAACCTCTTACCATAATCTGTTTAGCACCAACTCTTTTCAAAAGCTTCAGACTGAGCATCAAGGCTTCATACTCGACAACATTGTTAGTGCACTGGAAATTTAATTTGTAAGAATGCTTTTCTGAATACCTGTTTCTGTGATTATGCAGCCAAACTCCTGCTCCAACTCCTTCTTTGCTCACTGCTCCATCAAAATCCATGCTCCAGAAATCTGTCGGTAATTCTTTAGTTATCATGTTTTTCATTCTTTCTACCTTAATGATTTCTTGGCTTTCGTCCGGACCAGATGTATCTTCTGCCAGCTGAGTGTCTTGCTCTCCCGTGTCACCATCGTTGTACAAGATAAAAGAATCCAAGTCAGAATGCGTGGAGTAAAGAGGATAGTTGTGCGGTTTTTCTTGGCTACTGACCATGTATTTCATCAATGTTTCTCTGTATAGCCTTCTTTGTTGCCCGAAAACTAGTATAGTGGCATAAGACATATCTAGCTGCAGGGTGCCTCTCAACTTAGCGCCCCAAGACCGAGATAGCAACATTCCATACTTCGGAGGGATGTCTGCAACTACCACATCCAAGACCATGCTTTTTTAAGGAATCTGAACCAAGGTGATACATAGGTCCTTGATCAAACCAATACATCTAACTTTACTGGAGTCGAATGAGTGTAAATCTTTGTAAGGTCTGGTGACCTCCAGTCCTAGTTTCTCCATCACTGCTTTAGGCATCAGATTGTGGGAAGCACCTGAATCCAGCATAGCACTATGCAAGATCAGGTCATGTATGTTTAGAATGATGTAAAAAGGAGCGACATCACCATTATCGTCTCGGCCATCTACTTCAGGTCCAAACAGAAGTTCGGGTTGATCATCAGTAAGGTTCACAGTATCTGAATGATTTTCTGATACAATGGTTAAGGCCTTCGTTCCCATGTCAGGTTCAAAGGTCAGTTCTTTAATCACCTGTGAATGATAAATGTCTTTGTTCATCAACTCGGAAAGTGGAATGGGAATTTTTACTTTGGCTAATTCCCCCTCAAGGATAAAAGGTGTAGGAGCTCTACCTTGGCTCATCAATTCTAGTTTGTCCAACAAACTCTTCCAGCCAGAAGTACTTGGTGGATTAATAGGTGAAACCTCGGGCTGTGATGATCTTTTCATAATAGTAAGGTTTTTCTTCGTAGGAACTTTGGCAATACTCTTCTCAGGAATCTTCTCTGCAGATGGCTCAGAGACCTTCTTGGTTTCGACTACGTTCTTTATTTCAACCGTCTTTTTTGGGGAACTCCCTTCTGTCTTTTTACTTCGCAGATTATATTGCCGGTGTACCTCCAAAATGGCATTTTCAAATGCCTGTTGTTCTGCATCTTCAACTTCTTCACTTACTTTTGTTTGATTGAGAAGAAAAAGTTCTTGCTCTTCTTGGGTAAGGAAAATAGCTTCGTTATCGTGAATGCCCATAAGATTTATGTGAGTATCCTCCAATTCCTCGATCACTTCCTCCCCTTCATCAGCATAATTTTCTTGTAGGGGAGGTCTGATCTACTGATCTGGACCCCTCTTCTCTCTTTGATCCCTAGGATCTCTCTGTCTGATTTGAGGAGGGTTTCTCCTAAAGTTAGGGTTCCGAACCTGAGGAGCTGGTGGGTTTTCTCTTGGAGGATTTTTGTCTGACACAGTAAGTCTTTCCATCATTCTTTCCATTGCTCTGGCCAAAGAATCCAATTTGGAATCTGAGGTCAACGTGGAAGGTTCTTCTTTAATTGTGACTTTCCTCTCTGACCTCTGACATGCCCTTTTTGCCAACAAATTGGCCTCCACACTTATTGCACTTTTCTGCATGTCTTCCAGGGTGGTAGAATTTCTTTCCCTCAGTTGGTATGACATATCAGCGTCAAAACCATCCAGGAATTTTATCAATGCCAAACCCTGTGGAGGTTTGATTTCAGATGGGATTGCGTTGTACAGGTTATTGAAACTAGTGCAGTAATCCTGCACTGTCTCACCTTGATTTCTTCTAATATTTTTGTATTCTGACAAGATTTGGAGAGGGTTTTTCTTTACCTCCCATATGTCTAGAAAACTCCTTTGGAATTCGATAAGGTGAAGGACTGAGGCGGCACACAAACCTTTGTACCATTTTTTAACGTCACCTGTCAAACTTTGGGCAAACAATCTCATTTGAACGTCAGCCTCATCTACTTCATGCAAATCATAATAATCATTCATTTTATCAGCGTGTTGTTGTGCGCTCAAAGGTCCTGTTGAATCAAACTATGGAAGTATCGTTTGATAGTCTTGGGGCATGGCATGAAGGGGCGCAACCAACACCAAGGGAGCATATCGAGCTGCCATGATGTGTGGAGGAGGTGGGATAACAGAGTGGATGATCGGTCAGGTAGTGACTGAAGACGAGGATGAGGAGGGACTGGATAGCACTGAGGGAGTGATTTGTGGTTTAGCAGTGGGAGACAGAACTTCAAGGGTTCGAGGTTGTAAAATGGTTGGGTAAAAAATGATTCCAGTCACAAAACTATCAGACCGTGTTCAAATCAGGCTCTATTGGGAAAAGGTATCAAAGTCGGGGTTTTGAAAGGTAACGACCTCCCCTGAAAAAGAAAGGGACTTATGAAAGGGAGTATGACTTACTGAGCCTTCAGCTATGGTCTTTTTCCTAAGCAACTGTTCTGGGTTATCTGTCACTATCGTAGGTTCTAGGTCTGGATGAGATCAAGTATAAACTTTCTTCGGAGCTAGATTTCTTTTTGATTTTTTATATATATACTTTTTAGTTTTATGAGTCCAAAAATAATATGTACAAATTTTAATCAACCTCTAAACATTACTTTCTTCTCAAATTTTCAATCTTTCAGGAACAAACTTTCTTTTCAGGGAAAAGAAAACCTGAAATTTTCAAATTTTTAGTTCTTCCCTAGTGGAGTTGCCACTATGTTAGCACTCTGTAAATTTCCTAGAGATTGACAACAGAAGAAATATACCAAAGGTAACTTTATCCAACCGCTTTCGAAGCTGGGATCTAGCCCTTCCAACTTCAGAGAGGCATCTCTCTATATGATTTAGCTATGTTTCCAATTTTAAATATTAGGCTAGGTAAATAAATAGGTCGGTTTTGTTGTCAAAGTATTTTTCGAATTGCTTGAGACAGTCTACACATCCATCGGGCTATGGGGTCTGTATTTTAATCAAATATGAAATCGAAACCAGAAACGCAAAGGGAAAACTTTCACAGGGTGAGATAATATAATCAATGGATTCTTTAATAGCATAAATGATGAATAGCATAAAAGATGAGAAAGATAATTTCAACAAAGAAGCAGTTAAGAATTTCTTTATTGAAAACACCAGAAGATAAAACACTAAAATATTTTGAGTCAGAAACAGGGTATACAAGATAAATCCTGCAACCTTCGTTACTCTTAAAGATTAGATTTAGAAAACAGTATGATAACAAAGCGAGAATAACATTCAACTTAGAGAGAAAAACATCACCAACGAATACACACAAGAATCCTGTAAAAGTGCCTCCTTTTATTAATGGAAGATCTCTTCAAAAATATTACAGTCTGATAGCGTTAGGGTGTGAAGATCAACAACCCCCAATAATTCGAAAGATGAAGTATTTATAACTCAAATTACAAATGATCCTGTCATTAATGATCAGGACTTGCTAAATCTATTTTTAACCTAACTAACTTAACAAATTTCCTAAATCTAGGAACTGCTTGATGATGTGGTGTAACTGCATGTTGATTTCTGGGTGGGCCGTTGATGAAGCCTCTGCACGACCTCATCTGACTGGACAAATGACTGGACTAGGACATCTCATCTGCTACTCGATCAGATCATAGAGTTCCTCCCATCGGAGATGACTGGGCACGTTGACTTTGAGTAGCCTTCGATACACTTCATCCATTTCTGTGTACTTGGCGAAGGTAGGCTTGGTGAGGAAGATGTATCGAATCTCATGTTGGATACTGATGTCCCACTAAAGATCATCTAGAAACGCCATGCCAGTGATGCTCCCTTGAATTCCTGCAAACTTTGAACTGTCCTTAGCCACATCGGCCAATCTCTTCTTGTAGTCTGGGAGTGTCATCAATTTATCATTGATTACCTTCAGACCAGGAAGACCTTTCTTTTGTAGAGCCTCAATCTTACTAAATAATCTTTGTACCCCTAGGTCCATGGCCTGAACCTTTTCTTCCAGTTGAAGCATTAATCCTCTCTTGGTCAAAACTCTTTTTACCTCAAGGATGGTCTCTGTTCTGTCTTCGATTTTCAGCTCTTCCAGTTCTTCCCTAGTCTTAGAATTGAGGAACTTGATGATCTTGTTCGCCTGTGTTGGCATCTCTCCCAATTCCGATCTGATCTTCTCAATGGCCTTATTGCTTCTCTACACCAATTCATTCTGCTCAAACATTATCTGTATCATAGGCCATATCTCATTCATGGACTTGGTGACGTATGTCCATACACTTTCTTTAACCTCGGCCAAAGTCTTTCCTGCCACTGTTTGCTTCCGGAGCTGCTGTAGCTCCTGTTTGAGATGCTCTGTCACCTGCTTTTCCTTGGAGAGGCTGGTCTGAAAGGAATATTTGAGTTCCTGAAGGTTCTCAATCTCCTTTTTGAGCTTGCTGATCTCTGTTTCCTGCAGGTTCATCTTTTCCATGGACTTAGCCAGGTCGGTTGTCTTCTCCTGGGATTTCAATGGAGTCGCGGATGGGACTTCTGTCACTGATGCTATGCTCACTCCTGAAATTGGAATAGCACTCAATGGAATGACTTCCATTGGCTTCAGTTGCTCTTTCTCTTTTAATATCTTCTCCATCTCAGCTTCCATTTCTTTAAGCTGTGCATTTTGCTCCATGAGTAGCTTGAGCATTTCGTCTTTCTCTCCTTCTTTCTCTGCTATCTCCTTCGCCTGCGAATCCTCTGTGGGCGGGAACTTCAATTGTTTCCTCAAGGAGGCTATGTTACCATTCTTCTTCTTGATCATTTCCTCAACTGCTTTTACGTTTGAAGGATCGTAACTGATCTTGAGGACCAGTTCCTCCAAAGTCTTGATTCTGTTGTCCTTGGCAAAGGACGTTATCTTCTCTAGCTTCAATTGTGTTTGAACATTATTCAAGGACACTTGAAGTTTGGATGCAGTAGTGGAGGCATGCACCATCATGTAAAAGACCATTTCCCCTGTCTGCTTGTTCAGATCCATCTGATCGGCCGGATGAACATCCTTCATCTGGAATTCGAAGGTGGCACTTTTATAGTCAGTGATCACCTTGGGATCTGGTACCTGTGCCTGGAGGAATGCCATATGCATTCTTCCCTTCTCGGTGTCGAATGCAGATAGAAACCTATGTTGCGCAGTTGACGTCTGCTTCTAGAACTGGGTGCAAGTATTGTTGGTCAGGGTCTGGTTCCTTTTCTTGATCAGCTCATATTTCTTGAAGATACTCAGCCTGGGTCCCACCTTGCTTGGTTGGGTGGTCAATGGAGAAAATGTAGATTTTTTCGGCAATGATGAGGTTATTCCCTTATGGAGGCTCAAACCGAAGGGTCGAATACCAACTTTGGTCACTGTGGTAAACGTGACTTCTTTTTCCCCGGTCGGGCCAGGAACTGCAGAAGTCTTAGGCCTCTTGGTATGCAGCTAGAATTATTCAGATGATACCTCAGTGATAGGCAGAGATAAATCTTGCCTTGGCCTTTTCTCTTTTGGGACCTGTGGTGTGGTTGTTTGTGACACAGTGGCCGGGGGATCTTGCTGTTCTACTTCGATCAATGTGTTAGGCTCCCAGGCTGTCTGATTTGAAAACTTCTCAACTTCAGGCCTGGACTCATAAACATATGGGATGTTTTTGTTCTTCACCCTCATCTCTGAGATGCTCCCACATAGATCATAATGCCATGGAAATCTCATGGAGAACTTCATTTCCCTTAGCATCCCATCTGCTTCTTCCCCAGCACCACGATTGTTGCAGATGAAGGAGCCAATCTGTCCCTTGATTCTAAGATGCTGCTTTTTCTTCAGTGACACAAAGTGGATATCATCGGAATTTATTATCTGCCTTATATATTCCAAAGAAAAAATCTTGACATGCAGATACTTGGGCAACTTATAAGGTTCCAAATCGCACCCGTATACTCTGATCTCGGTGTAATCCTGGTATAAATACCAATCACCCATCTTTGTGTTATCCGAGAGGTGCAGGATCTTTTGAACTTCATCGTTTATCTGAGGCTCGGGCCTGCCGCTTAGCATACTTACCACAGGGTGGTAGAACTGATCGATGAACTCTTTGAAACTGAAATTAGTGGAGTTGTGCTTGAGTAAGGAGGTCCATGATGTCACTGCCTGAGGTCTACCATCTCCATCCATATTCTGCACGGAGAAGCCAAATTAATATGCTTAGAAGAAGACAAACATGTATGCCAGTATGGATGAGTATCGGAACATGCCTTCCGTGGCGAAATTCACGAACTGTTCGTGAATATTTTCCGCCAGGAATGTGCTGAAGTCAAACTGGGTGGTGGGCTTTTCATCGGTAGAGAAGATGGATAGAAAACCCAGAATGGGTTCATCTACCCACTGATCTGAATAATATCCTAACAAGGCACAAAGGGATGAGATGATCTAGTTTCCTTTAGTCGAGAACATGGAAGAAGGATAAGGAGGATTTGTGGAGGGAAATTGAGCAGATGGGGGAAGGAAAAGCTCAAATATTTGAGCTCTTTGGGGGAATGTCATTTTCTGGTATAATTCTATAATAATTTCCAGGTTGAAGGGTGACACAGAGTCGGCTTGGGGAATTTGCATCATCTGGTCTATGGATTCAGGCATGATGAGGAAAAGAACCTCTCCGGATGAGGAGATGACGACTCTTTGCTTGGGGATGTAGTGGGCTTGGCACTTGAGTACGAACTCTGAAAAATAGTGAATTTTAGGAAATAGGTAAAGGGGTAAATTGGACTCGCAGAGTCCGATTTCATCACTCGGGTCCAGGAAGACCTCCTTGAGCCATGACTGAAGATCTTCGAAATCAAAATTTCACTTTGTATCTGCGAATAATCGGTCTTTGTCGACCAGTGGGATCCTGTCAAGGTCGACAGGAGGCGGGAGAAACAGATTCTCCTCTCCTTCTGCTTGTTTGGACTTTGGCGCCATTTCTGCAATAGTACCTGCAAGACAAACAGAGTTAGTGGGGGCGACTGACTGTGGATGAGGGAAACTGACTATAACGGAGGAGTAAACGGTGTAAAAACTCTCTGGTGCGATAAGTGGTAAATGGTGAGAAAAGGGAGAATGAGGGGTAGTTTTGAGTAAATGGGTGTCCGTTGGGCGCGGGATACAGGTCAGTTGGATAACGGATAGGTTATCCAGTAATAAATGGCCAACGGATCATTTAGGATGTGAGATGGCAGGTGACGGTGACTGAGGGAATACAGACAGGTGATGTGGCAGCTATCAATTGGAGGTAAAGGTCACAGTGAGGGGCCTTGCCACGAACGAATGGGGGGGAAGAACTGATAGCAGTTATGGGATGTGACTATTTCAGGAAAGGTGGATGGTGACATCCAGAGATGACGATGGTAGGTCAGATAATAGGAGATGATGGGAATCGGGGCCATTAGATCGTTGCCACGTATAAAGAGGGCCCGCCAGAGGAAAGATACCATTCTGGACCCCCCCCCCCTCAGTTAAAAGCAGATCAGTCGGGGGGGTCCGCAAAACATTTTGAGCCATTGATTTGAACGCTTGTTTCCTGGCCGCAGATCTTTTCACGCCTTTTATCACCCATTCCGGAGCCCCCCCCTTCGGTTAAAGGCAGAATGGATGGGGGGGTATGGAATCCAATGTTGACCGTAGATGTGCGCGCTTGATCATGAACCATCCAGATGTGCACGGGTCTTATCATCGATTCCAAACCCCCCCCAGTTAAAAGTAGAACAGTCGGGGAGGGGGGGGGGGTCCGAAATGATCTGTCCAGCGTAGATCTGGGCGTGATCATCTAGACCGTTGATATGTGAATGGAGTATAAGTGAGGGAACGTAAAAATACATGCACCGAGGAAACTTAGGATAAGTGATTTTTCACAGGTTTTCTCCAAGGCTCTTCATGTCAACACCACCAAGGGGTTAGGCAAACGACCCTTTAAGTATCTGAAACATGGTGCAACACTTACATCAAACGGGTTCTTATTGAAATGAAGCAACGAAGCAACTAGCATATATTCTAACCTATCTTCCTATGACAATTAACCCAGATTAGACTATTGGGTTAAGAATTTACTCTACCCTGGGGCTATCTGACCAAGATTAGACAGTCTGGCTAGATTTATTCACTAATCTAACATAGACACTTTGGCTAAGATTAAACTGTTTAGCCAAATTCATTCACTGCCCTATCAACATCAATTTAAAAATAACTTGGCCATGCTTGAAAGGTATGGACCAAGTCACTATTATTGCATGGGGCTTTTATTGAAATTCTTTTATGCCCTCTTTTTTTCTTTCTTTTCTTTTTCTTTTTTCTTTTCTTTTCTTTTTTCAAATTATTTGCAGAATGAAAAATCATTTGTCAACAAAAAACACTAGAGATAGATAATATCCCAGTCACCAGTTGATCCTATAACTTATAGGGTGATAACACCAAGAAGAAGAAGCTAGAAGATCATAATCTGAAGAAAGACAATTCTAGCCATGGCTTGATTGCCATCAACTCCTCTCTCGATGCTTGGATCGTATATTCAGGAGAATCACATCACATGGATGCCAAAAAAGAAGTCTATTATTCATTGGATCCATGAAAATTTCCTCCTATTCTGATGGGGGGAAACTCTCCAGTCAAGGTCACTGACAAAGGAAGGATTGAACTCACCAACAAAAGCTTCGAGAATGTGTTGCACATTCCAAAAATTTATGTCAATCTTCTCTCTATGTATCAGATGATGAATTCCGGAACTAAAAAGAAATTAATTTTCACACCTAATGCAGTGGACATCTATGACATGTAAACCAATTCCAGGGTTTCTACCGGTGACGTAAATCATCAATCTAGATTGTATACATTTTCTGAATTTATTGAACCAGATTCTTCTTTACTGCTTACCCATGTTGATGAAAGCAGTAGGATATGGCACGAAAGGTTCATGCATTTGAATTTCATAAACATGCAACAACTTAGCAAGCAAATATTGGTTGATGGTCTACCATAAATCCATTTCTCCAAAGGAATCTGTGAGGGACATGTTCATGGAAAACACCCTAAAGATAAACTCAAATAGCTTCCTCTCCTTTAGATATGATCCATAGTGACCTCATAGGACCTTTTACAAATCCATAAATCAGAAAAGCGAGGTATGTTATTGTTTTTGTTGATGATTTCTCACGTTTCACATGGATTTAATTTCTCAGGAAAAAATCAGAGGTCTTTCAACACCTGAAAGATTTCAAAGCCCCAGTTGAGACGCAGTTAGGAAAGAAAATCAAAGTCCTATGAACTGATAATGAGGGAGAGTATGTCAATCATGAGATCCAAAATATTTTTCATGAGGTAGGGCTTCAGTTGCATCACACAGTTCCTTATACTCCGCAACAAAATGAAGTTTTTGAGCGGAAAAGTAGATCTCTAAAAGAGATGGCATCTTGCATGCTACATGCAAAGTCACTTCCACAGAGATTATGGGCCGAAGAACTTAATTTTTAAACCTACATTAAAAACATATCTCCCCATAGATATTTCAAGGATAAGACCCCCCTACGAGGCTTGGAGCAGCCTCAAACCAAAAGTGACCCACTTTCCTCTTTTTGTTTCACGTGCATGGGCCCAGATTCCCTCTGAAAAGAGAAAGGCACTTGATCCACAGAGCACAGAGTTTATCTTTGTTGTATACCCCGAGGATTGATCTTTCCTCGGATTGGCTCATCATTGAGCAAAGTGTCCAATTCCAGGAAAGTATCTCACATGTACCTCAACAGCCGCATGCACCTTCATTCTTCCACCTATCCGAGATGATGAGTGTTGAGCTCCAAATCTACCCAAGTAAACTAGAGTGCATTTATTATCAATCCGGTGTTTGTAAGACTTAGAGGCATGTCCAAAGTATATGGATTTTAGAGATAGTTTTTATCTTTTATGGAGATAACCCAAAAACCTATCTAAGGCTGACTATGCAGGAGACACTAAGCTTCTATTCAGAAGTCATCTTCATAGTCCTCATAACAGTAATCAGCACTTTGTCTTTCTAAATGGTAGTAAGCATAAAACTTATTCTAAGGCTGAATGTGAAAGAGAAACTAAGCTTCTATTCAGAAGTCATCTTCATAGTCCTCATAACAGTAATCAGCACTTGTTTTTCTAAATGGTAAAAACAGTAAGCATTCAAGAGAAAGTTTAAGACCTATCAAATGT
>ML784556.1:29106-49996 GCA_009831015.1 Picea engelmannii | reverse complement strand
ATAAGCATTCAAATGAACAAAAACACAGAGCTGATCTTCAAGAGTGCAAATTCTCAAGTTTCTTCATTCATCCAAAGGTGTCTTACTAGCTTAAACTTAAGAGTATTTATACAAAAGTTTAAAAACCATAAATGCTAAAATGTATCCAAAATATCATAAGTAGATCCACAATATCCTAGAAGGGTCGAATGCCTCCTCTAGATCCTCAAAACATGGTCAAAATCCCACGAAATCAAAAACTGTCCTAGATTTAATGCTGAAACAGGGCAATTTCTGTTGAAGTGGCCATGTTTGACCAGCGTTGACCGGGCATCTAGCAGTCTCAGATTTCGAATATGATAGCTTATTCACCATCCTTGTACATCTGGGAACACGACCCAAGTGTTGGATTTCGCCCAGGTGTCCTGCAAGTATGCAAACGACGGAGCTTTTACGGGATTTTGTCAAATCCTGTAATTTCTGCTAAATTTCCAATTTTAATGCAAAAATTTAGAAAATTCAATTCTGAAGTTAAAGGATGACAAATATACCTTGGATAGGATGTTTTATGGGAAATGTGGAATAAAATGAAGGAAAAATGGGCAAATAAAGAGGCAAAAGTATGGTTTGTGGAAGCACAAAAATGGACTCAACAATGAGCATGAACATGTCAACTCTTCTTCAGACAAGAGTTCTAATTTAGAGGATTTTGATGATCTAGAGACAGAGTTAGTATAGTTAGATGCATATTCAGTGCATCCAAATGCAGATGCAGAGCTAGAGAAGAGGCCCAAGTGGGCCCATACTACTCTTCAGGCTGAAGGGGATCTTGCTGGTGATCTAGCCAACACTAGGAGGACTCAATATGATTTCGAGGAGCCTCCTATTGCACTCACTGCCGCTAAACCATTTCCCTCCAAGCATCTTTAATTGGTTCAGTCTTCAGATCCATAGTCTTATGGCGAGGCTGTTGTAAATCCCTTTTGGGAATCTTCCATGCAGGATGAGTACAACTTCCTCCTCGAGAACCAGACTTGGGATCTGGTTCCCCTTCCTCTAGGAAGGAAACTTGTCAGGTGCAGATGGGCCTACAGGACCAAGAGCACAATGGATGGACATATTAGCAGATACAAAACCAGGATAGTTTCCAAAGGATTTTAGCAGGTGCATGGCATTGACTATGATGAGACCTTCAATCCAGTAGCAAAGACGAATTCCATACGTTTGGCAACATACATTGTGACAACCAAGGGATGGGAAGTCCATCATATGGATGTGAATAATGTATTTATTCACGGTGATCTCTTTGAGGAGATATATATGGAGAAGCCCCATGGATTTATGTAGGATTCCTCTTTGGTATTTCGACTAAAGAAATATATTTATGGCCTCAAGACGGCTCCGAAGGCATTGTATGCCAAGATGGACTCCTACTTGTTGTCACAGAACTTTGTACATTGTAAATCAGACCTGAATGTCTACATGCTCAGGACGACTGACTCACTTCTACTCTTAGTTCTGTACGTTGATGATTTACTGATCATCGGTTTCTCGACTTCACCGATTGCTACAATCAAGAGGATTCTACATGACAAGTTATTAATGATGGACATGGGTCTGCTACAATTCTTCCTTGGAATTGAGATCAGTCAGGATGCATCAGGCATCAAACTGTCTCAGACGAAGTATGCACGAGATATCCTTGAGAGATTTCACATGACAGACTGCAAGTCTGCTTTGACTCCTTTCCTATCAGGACTCAAACTTGAGGTTGGTGGGGACACTCCACTGGTTGACAACACACTGTACAAAAAACTAGTGGGGAGGTTTTTGTATCTCACACACTCCAGACCAGACCTCTCCTATGTAGTTGATGCAATTTCCAGGTTCATGAAGGAGTTACATGAGCTACATTGGAAGGTTGCAAAGTGTAGCCTTTGATAAGTACATGGAACCATCACCTTCTGGATTCATTATGCAACAGACTCTACATTAGATCTCATCGGGTTCACTGATTATGATTGGGCTGGCGATAACACTGATTGCAGGTCCACATATGGTTACTCACTCAGCCTTGGTTTTGGGCCTATCTGTTGGTCAAGCAAGAAACAGGTTGTTATTGCTCTATATTTAGCAGAGGCATAGTACAGAGGGGTAGTTAACATAACCATTCAGGCTATGTGGCTACAACATTTTTCTCACTGAGTTGGACATTCAGTTTCATCAACATATCATCATTTGGTGTGAACACCAGAGAAATTTGAAGTTCTGAAGAGATCCAGTTCAAAGGCAACAGATGAAGCACATAGATATCCAAATGCACTACATTCAGGACTTAGTACACAAGGGTATCATAGACCTACAATTCTGTCCTTCAGCAGAAAAAACGATAGGCATCTTCACCAAGACCTTCACTGAGCAGAATTTCTATTCTCCACAAATTTGTCTTCGAGTGAAGGACACAATTGCCTAGCAACTATTATTTCTTCTTTTTACATACATTGTACATTTAGTGGGGGTTTTCCCATGATGTTTTCCCTCATTCCTCACTTTATTTCAATGTATTTTTTGTATTTGGGTACCTAACATGGCCTCATTATTGGGACCCATTCTTTATTTTCACCATAGTGATGTTCAGTGGGGGTGTTGGAGTTACTTCACACACACCTAGGATTTATTTTTCCTAAGGTTTTTCCTATGTTTATTAGTCTTTATCCAGTCTACTAAATTTTAGGGAGAATATTCCTCTAGGAGAATATTCTCTTTAGTTTTCACTTCAGTTTGACTAGTTGAGTGGAGTCTAGATGCTGCATTGGTTTTGTCACCATGCAAAATTGGTATCATCACCAGCTAATGCACATTGTCCTTGCGATCATCACCAGGATAGCGCATTACCCTTGATTTTGTAATCTCCTCCTCACTTCACTCTATTTTAGTCAGTTAACTGAGGACTAGTAGACTACTTAACTCAGCTAGGTGGCATTTCACTCTCGTAACTTCACGAGAGACTAGACTGGGTGGCACTTCACTCCTGTAATTGTTGGTTTGTGTCCAGATCACTCTAGACCACCACTATGGTGCATTGGATTCAACTCTAGTGCAGATTGGTTGAGTTATATAGAGTATATCATGTGTAAATTATTTAATATTCATACGGTTAATGAGAATTCTTCCATTATTTATCTCTTGCTTATTCTTTCTCAATTTCTCTCTCCGAATGTGTGTGGTATTTTCTATCTATATCTATTCTGTGCAGGTTAAATACATTTAAAAATAGAGTAGTAGAGATATTTGGGATGCGTGTTTCTCCTTTGTGTTAGCGTCAGAAGTCACTCCTGGATTGCTAGCAGGAGCAGAGCCCGACGCCCATCAGTTTTATGTCACGATGGTTTATAGATGAGATGACCGAATGGAAGCCAACTCAAAACAATATCATTCCAACTCCAAAACTAGGCTAGGCATGCATAGGTGAGTGAGGTCTTATATAAACTTCAGACAGTGAGCTGTAGTAAAGGGTGAACAGGTGGAAGACTTATATAAGAGAAAAGAAGAGGTCTGTCATTAACTTCGAGTTTCTAACAGGCTGTGGAAGAAGACGTCCAAGCGCAATATCATCTTACATTCAAACACACAAGCCATAGAATGCAATAATGCAACAATAAATCTTTTATCATAACATAATTGCAATAATTCGCGCGAATCAGTCAATCACGAACTCTCTTAGCATGAGACAAAAATTAGATGGAGTAAGAAAAACTGTTTGTCATAAAGCAAGAAATCTCATATGCAGATGCATAACCAGAGAACTAGAGTATGTGCTAAAACTTTACAATCGGGAGCTCTGCTCTACCATCGATACTTACAAAATACAAAGACTGAGTCTATATACTCAGGAAAATTCACCTCATAGAGGCGTGTCCAGTCACCCAAAGCTTGGTGTCCCTTCAATCAAACTCGTACCAATATCTTTCTTTAAGTGCCACCTTAACTACGCATGGCTCCTATAAGGAGGGTAGCTGAGCCATTAAGTGCTCGGCTAGCATGTCCAGACTTCTCTGTCGAGTTGAGGACTTCGGCATGGCTTCTTTGAGAAAATAGATACACAGGACCTCTGCGAGCAGGCGGCTCGCCAAACCCTCCTTTCCCCTCACTTAATGAATGAAAGGAGGTCTCAACCACCCGCTCTTGCCGTCATTTACTCCAGGCAAGAAGCAGTATGGAGATCAGATCCGACAGCGCCTGGAGATTGCGACGATCCCCTCTGTAACTAAACTCGGCGCCTTTGGCCTTCTTTATGTGGCTCCTTCCTCTAACCAAGTGGCCATGGGCTGTGACCATGTGCTTCTTTCCAATGCGCTTTCGGCGTTCACGAATGGGAAGGAGCTATTTCTGCAATTTGAAATCGCAATGAGCGAAACGCGGAGATGGCTCAATTTGGTGCCACGCGTCCCTCTGAGATCTAATGGTCTTGAACTCACCTGACGCTGTTGTGGGCCCGGGTCTGGGACTCTCCCAACATCTCGTGCATCGAAACATGACGGAGCTACTTTTTTCACCTTGGAGTCACGATGGGTGAAACGCCGAGATGGCTCAGTTTGCCGCCAGGTGTCCTCTTTGGATGGACGGCTGAAAACGCTTCGCGATACCATGGGCCCCACTTTCTACACTTTCGGTGCTATCGGGGTTCGGGGTTTCGCGATGTTGAACAACATGAAACTCTCACCCCATGAAATCCCGAATGCCAAAATGCCGATGCGGCTAGATCTTGCGACACACGTCCTTAGGATGAATGGATGAGGGGGAATTCAATATTCAAAGGGGAGCCGCCCTCGTTTGCAGGCTCGCTTGAAGTGACTTAGTGCTAGGACCATGGGCACGACTTCCAAGGTGCTTTTGGCATTTCACCGATCGACGATTTCAGCTGCAACGAATGGGAAGCTTCTTGTTTCCTGAAACTCCGATCCGTGATATGCTGACAGGCTGCCACCTGTCCCAGTTGGATTGGATGGCCCAAGCCTGCTGTGAAATACAAGAGTTGTCCCTTGCGCTAAACCTTGGGCAACTCGGTAGCTCCGAAAACTCGGTGACCGTCAATCTTCTTTGTAAATAGATCTTGGATGCTGCTGACGACATTTTTCCCGCTCGCTTGACCCGCTACTTGGAAAAATAGGGATTTTCCCATGCTGCTCTTGGGCATTTTCTGTGCAATCTGCAGACCTGGGTGCTTCTGCGCCTAATGACAAAAATAATCGCTAACACTTTGGATCGAAGGATGAAATACCTTGGATTTTTTCTGAAACCGAATGATTATAGAGTAAATGATTGGCATTGACTACTCCAGAAATTGGAGAAGAAGATTGGACATTGGACGAGTAGATTTCTCTCCCTAGGTGGTAGACTGGTTCTAGTCAACTCTGTTTTACAAAATATGTTGGTTTATTGGCTCTGTTTAGCAAAGGCGGCTTTGAATATTATTGATAACATCAGTAAACTATTCTCTAGATTCCTATGGAAAGGTGCTAAAAAACCCATTGGGTTTCATTTATCCATTTGGGATTCAATTACAAGGCCAAAGGATTTGGGAGGATGGGGAATTCAGAACTTGAACGGGTTTGAAAAAGCACTGGATCCAAAGTCCCTTTGTGGGGGGTTTTTTGGAATCTATCCATGGCGCAAGGTTTTGATCAAAAAGTACTTGAAAGGCGTTGAGGTTGTATTTTGGCTGTGCACTGATAATAACAAGTTTCTTGTTGCTTCTAAATTTTTGAAGAATTTTATGGGTTCTTTGCATCTAGTGAATAGGTGGATGGCATGGTCAGCTGGGAATGGGACTAGGGTTCATATTGGACAAGACCCTTTCATATGTTGTTATCACATGTACAAACTGCCAGATGCTCTAGTTCGACATTTGAATGACCTACATGTATACTCCTTGGCACATATCACATACACATCTTCTTTAAATTCTTCTAATACACAAGATTGGCTTTCAACAGTGGACCTTGGATTGGAGGGTGAGTTGGCTATTGAATGGTCTATCTATCTGGAAATGTTAATAAATAGTGGTGTTACTATTGAAAGTGATGCAAACCTCTTAGTCTAGACATGGAATAATTCATGGGGAACAGTCACTGCCAAATTAGCTTATGATGCTCTTACAAATCAGGATGTGGTGGAGGATCCAGTTTGGTGGTACCAAGAATTGTGGAAAGTTAGGCCTCCATACAAGTTATTTCTCTTTATGTGGCTCTGCTTAAAGGATCGTGTCCTCACTGGGGTAAATTACAAGCTCAAGGGGGGTATAGGTCCCTATGTTTGCACTCTCTTCTTGAACGAAGAAGAGTATACAATGCATTTGTTTTTTCAGTGTTCAATTTCACAATCTATCTGGGAAAATGTCTATAATAAAATAAAATTATATGGATCTTGGAACATGCCTACTTTAGAAAGAAATATTCATAGCTAGTTTATTTCATCTACTAGACACAGGGTAGTTCCATTTATTTTTCTCTAAGGAATTTGGCATTATAGGAACAAAATCTTGTTTGAGGATTGGGCTAGGAATGATGTGGCCACCACCTCAAGAATAGTGTTGGCTATCAAGAATTTTCCTATTCCAAAGAAAGGTGAATGCATTGATTTCATTTTGAACCCAATTTATTTTGATAATAATCCTATTGGGTTCTTTTATGGTGCTGCACAAAGAGGCATTTATGGTGTAGGAATTGTATTGAAGTTCAAAACCAAACATTTCTTCAAAGAACATTTTTTTGTTGGTGTTGGCACTAATACTAAGGAAAAACTTCTTGGATTATGGGCCCTCCTCTCTATTGAAAATGGATGCCACATTGAATATTTAATTGTGGTTGGTGACTCGAGGTTTTTCATAGAATGGCTGGATGGGAAGTCTCAACTGGAAGCACTCAACTTAAGGCCATGGAAGGTGAAGATTCAGGAACTAAAAATTCAATTCAGATGGTCGAAGGGTCTACATGTCCATAGACAGTTGAATTCAATGGAAAACTACCTTTCAAAACCATCACTGGAGAAGAATCTTGGGTGGCTCCATTTCGAGGAGGTCTACAAGGATTCTCTGATAATCTATGGTCGATTTTATATCTTCTAAGTCTAAGGATAGTGTGTTTCTTTTGTTTTTGTCAAGAACATCGTCACAATTTTGTAAATTTATGAAAAAATAATCTTTTGTAAGGTTTATTATCAATGAGGACATTATTAGAGACTTACAATTATATGTTATGTCACAAAATATTATGAAGGAAATAGTTATTTTTGGATTGTCTCAAAGCATAATTAGACTTATCTATATCTTGGGAAGTTTTGGGAAGTTTCCTTTGATTCAATATTGAATAACAATGAAATTTTTTTTTCCAAGGGAAACAAAATTTAATCAATGTAATAACACACATATAAACACATCAATATTTTCCTTAATATAGACACACTATCTTAGCATTGGAACACTTATTTGAGAGAATATCTCAACTACACACCAAACTAGGAGCTAACAAGTCAGAGAGAATCTCTCATAGCCAACTAATCTATTAACCTCTTGGAATAAAAAGTGTTAAAGTAGAGACAAAGTTTACATTACAATGACCAATACAATAAAATCCACAATCTTCTTATATGATCAAATATCACACATGAGGCTATAAGATAGGTAGGACTTAATAATTCCAATACTCTCCCTTAACAAGTACTTGTAATAGGAAGTCTTTTATGTACATGGCTCATTCAACTTATTGATGGAATCCCCTTGGATGTGCAACCAATTCCATCAACATTCCAAGAGATAAATACTGCAACGAATGCAACAAATATTTGCTAACACTTGACCCTTGAGTCTTACCTCATTCTGACACACATAACAACTTGTATACAGATTTATGATCCCATATCATCACCCTGAGTCCACAACCAACATATATTCCACTCATAGATAATTCAACCAACACATGACCACCTCATCCAAGTGTTATAAAAATCCTTATATAGGTGAATATAATCCCCCTTTGGGGAAATTCAATAGGTGGTCATTTCAAATATTCAACTCAACTATGCCATATGGAGATGCAGTAGTTTCCCTAATGCTCAAGCAAGATCTAGTGGCTAGTTCAACTTATGTACTCAAACATGAGGATGCACTTCCAAATGTTCTATTTAAGTTTCACTCACATATTCATCATATAGACCAAACCTCCCAACTTGGACACACCATAATTGGGGTCATCTAGTTTTCATCTCGGACACACCAAGATATCCTCCATTCAGCTATGACACACCAATAAAACTATCAAATCAAACACAATAATAAATTTATCTATCTTAACTCAAACACACCAATCCATATGATGCTCATCTTGAACACACCAAGAAAGCAATTAAATCAGACACACTAAGTAATCCTCAAACTATTGGTATCACAACAGATGAATCTTTTGACACTGACTTTCATTGTGACACACCCAATAATGAATCTACACATTATGATCCATTTACCAATCCCAGACATGCATAGGAAAAAATGGATTCCATATTTGTGTAGATCCAAGATTCTGTGACACACATGAAAGCTTAGCATCTAGAATAACACCATTGCTTTCTCTACTACAACTGTGATTTTTCTATCCAATATCACACTATCCTCAATAACCAATTGGCTATAAATCACTATTCCATTACATGGATCTATGACACACAATAAATTTGATTAACATAACACTACTAGAAACACCTCTAATGAACATCGCCTTCAAGAAAAATGACTCCACATAAGATGGTTACAGTAATTTTTTTTCGTTCAAACCATGTAAGTCGTAACCAGGGAAAATTTTAAGGATATGATATTTATCGTAGAGTTTATAAAGGTAAGAGAATATTGTATTCAATGTCCATTTTAAGTTTGGAGAGTCATTCATTTTTTTCATGGAAAAATATACCAACCTTGCAAATAATTCCTTATTGAAAAAAATCATTAGGAGAAATTTGCTAATTACATTATTTACAATGGTCGAATATTTATGACAAGTGTTTCTTGTGTTGGGTAAATATTGTCACTCTCAATTTTATCAATGTTATATCTAATATGCATATTCTATTGCAATTTACTTATTATATGAGTGTTTCTCGTTGTAGTATTACATGTGCACGTTTCAAAATATTAATATAGGATTGGACACCCATGGATATTGCTATGAATAATATTATGAAATAATTAAATTTCAAAAAATACCCCACTCCCAATTGAATCAAAGACAACTTTCCAATACATATACACTCAAAGCCATTAAAAAATACTCATTATGAGATTAACATGTAATTTATGGGAATTGAACCCCGATGGGAAGATAAATATCATTCCTCACAACCATCCAAGCTAAACCCAATTGACAATTTTTGCTATACATAACAGATAAATCAACTTACTTATATATGTTCTTTAATTTTTTTATGATTTGTTTATTTTTAAAAAAAATTGAGTTAAGTTAAAGAATTGAGTCCAACTCCAAGTTGAAGATCTCATTGCATTCAAACACAAGTAGTTTGGTCTTCATCAACGTTACAAATTTGATATAACCAATGGTAAATGTTAACAAACAATTTGAGTGGATCTTGTGCTTGAATAAAAGTTTGAAGAAAACATTTTACAATTTAACACCAATGGTGGGAATCTATGTTATATTTAAAGAGAAAAGATATATATATATACTGCGCTTTTGGGTTCAACAAGCAAAAAAATCATTTACAAGATCTGATCCTCCAAGAGTATCCAATATTATTTAAGAATCGATACGTAGCGAATATTCCCTAAAATTTGAGATGCACAATCACGGATTTGGAAAATATATTGAAAAAACCTATTATGTGTTCATGTAAAATTTTTAAATTTAGGCAAAAAATATAAATATGTGCATAACTATAATCATAGATTAGACTATTTAAATTTTATTTTGAATATTGTAAGGCCTGTGGTGCCAAGCTCGGGTGCACACACTTCTGCCACAAACCGAAATGGAGGAAATTTGGCAAGAAAGACACTCGGTGCAAATGAGGAGATCAAATTCTTAGTATAGGGGAGATTTGGGGTTCCTTGGGTGCATGATACGCCAAGGGGAAACTCCACCCGAGATGCCTTGTGACATAAGTCAAACAACGGGTGGTTTGATGAAGGGTTGAGGGAATGAATTGGGTGCTCCACCAACAAAGGAAAATCGTCTAAGGCATGGGAGGTGCACTTAGTAGAATTGGCTTGACTCACCTAAGGGGCGCACACAACCAAGACAATGAGTCGGATACACAGATTGGTGGGTCGACCAAATGATATAATGAGGTGTTCAGTGGGTCGACTTGGAAAGAAGCCTGGACGTGCCCATATGAGGATTCGGCCCAACCTTGTGAAGGGGAATGACCTGGAAAACCACCAGTTCGACTCACCCGTGAGAAAAGAGATGCGACAAATGGATGCCTATAAAGGAAAGAGGGCTCGCAACCAAGAAAGTAGCTTGGAAGAAAAGGAGAGAAAGAAGAGCTATGTAGTTCAGAGGCAGACAAAGAGGGAGAGATCTGTCAAGGAGCCAATTCACTCCACTTGGGAGGACTTGTGTTGCCTTGAGGTGGATTTGGTAGACAAAGTTGGGAGAGCTTCTCTTGGTCCAATTTTGGGGAAGCTTGGAAATTCAGGTCTATTGGAAGCATGTGTGAGGCAGAACCAAAATCTGTGAAGTCTGCAGAAACGAAGAGACAACAAGTCTATAGTTGAGGGAATGTTTGAGGTGCACCGCAAGAGGTTTCAAAGATGATTGCGACAAAGTATTAGTGTGAAAAATCTATTTATGAGTATCTTAGTGAGGTTAGGCGATTTGTGTGACTATGTTGAATTTGTAAACCGAGCCAGTAGTTCTCATATCGTAACTATTTCAAAATAACAAAGACTCAGTCGATTGTTAGGCATAGTTTGTGTCGCCCACACTATATCCGTGTTTCTTTGGTTCATTCATTCTCTTGGGATTTCATGTTCATCGATGTATACTTAAAAATGACTAAGTGTTAGATGTATTAACAAATGTCTAAGTATACAAGACTTGCACTAGAGTAGGAATGTGACTCATCGGTAGCCTAGAACGAAGTATGTGTATGCTCTAGGTGAAGAGGCGTAGTCCGAAAAAAGTAAACTTAGTGTTTCCAGGTAGCCAAGAAAGAAACATTTCAGTCTCTCACACCCTCAAGAAGTGAAAGATCACAAGATTTATCTATGTACACTATAGGAACGTGACAAATACAAAAATGAAAAAATTAGCCTAAATTTCTTTTATTTTTTTTTAAATTTAACCAAATTGGAAAATTTTCCCTTATAAAAAAAACATTGAGGTACACAACATCCAAAAATGCCCTTTACAACCAAGGAATATCCATTTTTTTATAGTTCTCAAATCTCTCTTGTAGTCCAACTCCAATTAACAAACACACCATTAAGTACAAGAAATAATAGATCCATAGTCTTAGGAACTCTCAAATGCAAAATATTTGACTAGTTCACCATCACATCCATTCTCATGGAAGGCTCACCAAAAGCCACACACATGATGAAAAATCTAGGAACATTATTCAAAAATCCTTCATGTGACCTCTACTCCAAGAAAAACTCAAGCTCCACATAGAGTGATCAATATTTTGATATACATTTCCAAGAAAAAGCTCAAGAAATTTTGATCCAGGTGGATATTGGTGACCACCCACCTATTCCAACTGGCTCCTCGTGTCCGTTTTTGTTCATCACGTCTTTATGTACTGCTTTATAATTGTGAGTTATACACTTCTGAGGCTTTCTGAAGCCTCACACATTCTCCAGGTGGAGACGAGTGGCTTCTCGCCTAATCCAACTAGATTATTTTGTATGTTTTCATGTCAGCACATCTTGTTGTACTTTCAGGGTTGTTTTGGGGCCCTAAACATTGTTTTTTTGGCTCGCCACAGTCAGACTGTAGACAGAGTTAGATTCTGAAGGAAGAATGTGTATTTATCTGAAATACCTTTTCAAAAGGCTATCATGCGCCTAAAATAGAGTTCGTATGAAAAATTTATGACCCTTAGAAGTTGAGGTACCAAATTACACCAACTTACCCATAGGGCCCACATGACTTTTGGTGTTTCACCTTCTAGGGTTATTTTTTTGGATGTCTATGGTTTTGGAACTCATGAGTAATATGAAAAGGGCCTATGGAGCCTCATTGTATTCCATTATAATTAGATGGATGCACGTAGCAGCCACATCTCTCCTTAGAGATAGCTACCACCATTCAAGAAAGTTTTAGTTCTGCAGTTTTACAGTTTCATCCTATTTTATTATTTAATAGAAGATATTGTTCACTGAATATTTTTGTTATTCTTCCTATCTCTGTGTTTAATATATTCATTATGTTAATCAGTTCGTTCCGCTCCTAAATATGGATTAGTGGTATCAGATTGGTCTTCTCTTCATTTATTTTTCTTCGTGCATGTCCCCAACAAGGTCTGGGTACAAGAAGTTGGGACTCAAACCAATTGAGCCATTACCATATCGGTCGTGCCAATCCCGAAAAAAACCCATGGGAGACAAAAATAAAAATGATGGAGAAGGAGATCCTATTAAAATGTTGCTCGAGGAAGCCCTCGCGCGACAAAGGAACAAAATGATTGAAAACTTCACGCAGATCCTTCGACGGTTGCCCATGGGAGAAGCATCTTCATTAGGCAGCCATGCAACCTCCTTCAAGGTAGAGGTAAATTTTGATATTTCATTATTTAAAGGAATAATAGATGCAAATGTTGTAGATAAATGGTTGAATCTACTCGAAGGATATTTTTTGGTCCACAATTTTTCCGATCAAGAAAATATCACTTTTGCACTCCTCAAGGTCGTTCCCCATGTTAAAGAATGGTGGGATACTTACTCTGAGCAAAGGGCCGTGGAGGAATCTGCAATTTTTGTGGTGGCCCCTACATGGGATTCCTTCCAAGACGCCATTAAAGAACCATACTACCCTGTTGGAATCTATGAGGACCAGTACACTAGATGGACCACCCTACATCAAGAAAAAGACTAGACAGTACCAGACTTCACCAATATTTTCCATACCCTCCGCACCAAATTGGGTATCAAAGATTCTGAGCGTCATTTGTTGCTCAAATAACATGGTTGTTTGCATAGATACATTCAAACATAAATGGACTTCCTAGACATCACCTCATTAGGAACAACTTGTAGATATGCTGTCAAAATCGAGTAGAAATTTAAGCAGAAACGACAAGAGTTTGGATCTGCAAACCCCTCACAGCCGATGTAGGGAAAAGGAAACTCCAACCCACATAGAAGGGGATGAAGTCGCGATGGCCGCCCTTAGGAAAATATGTCCAAGCCATGACACAAGAAGGGAAATGAGAGGATGAAGAAGGACACAAGAAGATGGTGTGAGTACCATAAAATTCCTTGGCACAACACCGACGAATCCCACTCCAAGTAGTCCCTCGTGGCTGAGCTGAAGGCTTCCGAGTCAGAGGTCGATTCTGATTTCGAGTCAAATATTGAAGGAGGAAAGTGAATTATCGATGTTGAACCCAGTGCCACGGTCGCTACCACAAATTTCCGACCAAGCGAACCAGAAGAACCAGAGGAAGGGGAATGCCTCTTTCACTCGCAGATGTGGGTCAAGGGGGCTCTGATTCACTTCATTGTCAACAGTGGTAGTCAGAAGAACCTGATTTCAGTAGAGGTCATCAAGCGACTGAACCTGCCAATGAAACCACACCTGCAGCCCTACACCATCAGCTGGATTCGTCAAGGAAGAGATCTTCGTGTCAACCAACAATGTCTTCTTCCCTACAACATCAAGCCTTTCAAAGATGAGGTACTATGTGATATTTATCCCATTGAAGTTTGTGATTTTCTTTTAGGACAACCATATTTGTGGAAGCGTCATGCTATGTATGAGTCTAGACCTCGCATTATTATTATTAATTTGGGTAGACAATTGTACATGATCCCAGAGGTGGCACCGCCTGCTGCTATTTCTTTAATCTCTACTAAGCAATGTAGTAAGGTCATTTCACAGACCGGAAAGTTCGTGTTCTTTGTGATCCATGCTCACAGTAAGTACAAAATCACCGCCACATCCATGGCCTCTACACAACACCTCTCTTTGCACCAAAAGAAAGTGGATGGGATCGTGGAAGAATAGAGAGACATATTCGTCTCACCTATAGGGGTACCAACACACTGCCAAGTCAAGCGTCTAATTGATTTGACCCTTGACGCACCTCTCCCTAATGGACCAATCCATCGGTGCTCACTGATGGAGAATGATGAAATTAGATGTCAGATCCAAGAGCTTCTTCAAAAGGGGCACATCAGACCCATATCCTCCCCTTGTGGAAGCCCGATTGTATTGGTGCAAAAGAAGGATGAGACTTGGTGAATATGCATTGATTACATAGCCTTAAAAAAAATCACAGTCACGAACCACTACCCCATTCCCAGGATCGATGACCTTCTTGACCGACTCAAGGGGGAAAATTTCTTCAGCAAGATTGACCTGAAGTCTGGCTACCATTAGGTTCCCATCGAACCAATTGATGTATGGAAGAAAACCTTCAAGTCTAAATAAGGTCTCTACGAATGGCTAGTCATTCCCTTTGACTTAACAAATGCACTAGCCAATTTCATGAGGTTGATGGACGATGTATTGAGACCCTTCACCAACTCCTTTGTAGTAGTATATTTGGATGACATCCTCATCTTCAGTAGAATGTGGGAGGAGCACATGCGACATATTCAACAATTTTTGAGCACTCTGCAATAGCACAAGCTTTATGCCAACTTGGGAAAATGCTCTTTTGGCATGAATAGGGTCAAATACCTGGGCTACATTATTGATGAGAATGGGGTACATTTTGATCAAGCTAATATCCAAGTCATCCGTAACTGGCCAGCCCCGACCACACTAACCGATCTTTAGAGCTTCTTAGGACTCGCCAAATTCTACCGACAGTTCTTGTTGGGATTCTCCCATATTGCCTAGGCCCTCATCCAGGTGACCAAGGGAAGTGGTAGGGCCAATTTCATGTGGGGGAAGGATAAATAATGAGCATTCGAAGATCTCAAACATCATTTTTTCTTAGATCCATTACTCTCCTTGCTCGATCTGCAACAACCATTCAAGATTGATACTAATGCATATGACTATGTTGTGGGTGCAGTTCTCACTCAACATAGGCATCTGGTGGCATACCATAGTGAGACACTCTCCGATACTTTTAGAAATACCCCACCTATGACAAGGAAGTGTATTCCATTGTACAAGCCTTTTGTCAACGGAAACATTACATTATGGGGAAAGAGACGATCATACACACTGATCACAAGCCCCTGTAGTTTATACAAACACAGGGAAAATTGCAGAACAACCGCCATCAGAAGTGGTCCACCTACTTGTAGCAGTTCCATATCAACATCAAGTGTAAGACAGGTATATCCAATCATGTCACTGACTGCCTCAGTCGGCCTCCTGTGGTTGCACTTACCGTTGTGCTCCATTCCTATGGACATGAAACATAGAAGTGGCCCCAACTTTACCAGCAAGATCTAGACTTTGCCACCGCATATCAGCTCTTGGGTACAAGTGCCATTGTCACTAATTTTCACATTGAGGATGGACTCTTATGCCACCTGGGCCATATTTGTGTTCCTATAACTGAGCGTGCAAAGATGATTTGGGAAGCCCACTACAATCAGGTGGCAGGTCATTTTGGCGTAGAGAAAACTGTGATCGTTATTCAGAAACATTTGTATTGGCTAAAAATTCAACAGGATGTCAACAAATATATTAGATCTTTTACTGCCTGCACCATTTAAAAGCCGAACATCAAGAAGCAAGGATTATACACCCCTCTTCCTATTCTGGAGAAGCCATGGGAATCCACCTCCATGGATTACATGTTTGGTTTGTCATCCACCAAGCATGGAAATGACTACGTGTTTGTGATCGTTGATTGATTTTCAAAGATGGCCATCCTGACAGCCTGTAAGAAGAATGTCACAGCGGAAAATATTGTCAAGATATTATTCAAACGAGTTTGGATTCACTTTGGGATACCACAGACCATCATCTCCAAACGAGACAACAGGTTCCGCAACACCCTTTGGTCGAGTCTCTGGTCTCTATTGGACACGAAGCTCACAAAATCCACTTCTTTACACCCCCAAACCGATGGCCAAACTGATTTTGTCAATCAAATGATTGTACACATCCTACACATGTAAAATTCTAAGCATCCTCGTACATGGGACAAGAGTCTCCCATATGTCCAACAAAACTACAATAGTGCTCTTCATAGTTCCACCGTCCATAGCCCATTTCAGGTGGGTCTAGGATTCCAACCATTGGGACCCATTGATGTTGCACTTCCTCTTGCCACCGCACAGACAGACTCTTCCCCTGAGCAGTCTGCGATCGACAAAGCCACCATATTCATTGAGTGGATTTAGCACATCCACCAACAGGTCCAGGAGATTTTTCATAAATCCAATGTTAAGTACAAGCAGTGCCATGATAAACATAGGGTACCACACTAGTTTTAGGTTGGAGACAAAGTATGGCTACATTTGCAGAAGGAGTGTCTCATTGGGCCCCATCAGAAGCTTCGACCCCTTCATTATGGGCCTTACACTATCACCAAGGTCGTGGGTACCAATGATTTTTAGCTCAACACTCCACCCTTCCTTGGTCTGCATCCCATATTCAATGTGGACCTCCTTCGGCCATATTTTCCACCATTATTGGACACCTCTGAGATTATCGAACAACTGACACCAATAGAGATCAATCCTGACAGCATGGAACAAGCATCCACCAATCAGATTGTGGACACACAGGTCAAGGGCACTCACTAACAACAGATCCAGCTTTATCAGGTTGTCAAGGCAGGGCAACTCCTACACCAAAGAAAGTGGCTCACCCGGGGCCAAGTCAAGTAGAAGTTTCCTCACATGATGGGGGAACTCAATGCAATGGATACCATTTCTTATTAAGGGGGGAGGATTGATCCAGGTGGATATTGGTGGCCACCCACCTATTCCAACTGGCTCCTCGTGTCTGTTTTTGTTCAGTAGGTATTTCTGTACTGCTTTATAATTGTGATTTCTACACTTCTGAGGTTATCTGAAGCCTCACACATTCTCCATTTGGAGACAGGTGACCTATCGCCTAATCCAACTGGCTTATTTTGTATATTTTCATGTCAGCACATCTTGTTGTACTTTCAGGGTTGTTTTGTGGCCCTGAACATTGTTTTTTTGGCTCGCCATAGTCAGATTGTAGATGGAGTCAGAGTCTAATGGAGAAATGTGTATTTCTCTTAAATACCTTTCAAACGGGCTATCACGTGCCTAAAACGGAGGTCGTATGCAAAAGTTATGACCCTAGGAAGTTGAGGTACCAAATTACACCAACTTACCCATAGGGCCCACATGAGTTTTGGCGTTTCACCTTCTAGGGTTAGGTTTTTGGATTTCTAGGGTTTTGGCATTCATGAGTAATATGAAAAGGGCCTATGGAGCCTCATTGAATTCCATTATACTTATACGGATGTGCGTAGTGGCCACATCTCTCCTCAAAGATAGCTACCACCATTTGAGCAAGTTTCAGTTCTGTAGTTTTACAGTTTCAGCCTATTTCATTATTTAATAGAAGATATTGTTCACTCAATATTTGTGTTATTGTTCCTATCTCTATGTTTATTGTATTCAGTCTGTTAATCAATTTGTTCCGCTCCTAAATCCGGATCAACTTTGGTTCTTCAACAAGGAATCATGTTCCTTGAAGAGACATTAAGGATGGGTATAGACCTTGATAGACAACTCAATAATTAGGTATCTTGGGGGAAAAGTCACCCACCAAGTATTTAACATTCAAAGGAACTACCACTCATGATTTTTGCAGAGAAAATAGAGTAGAGAGTTGAGACCCAAGCACAGAGAAACCATAATGCCAAGAAAGTTATAGTTTGAGTGAATCCATGCCAAACATTTTGGAAAGGTATCCCTTTCAAGCCATGATGTCCACAGTGATGCTAGAACATAGCTTTGTATAAGGAGGTGATAGAACAATAATAAGAAATCAATAAGGATAATGGCTTCTTCCATTCAACCTGAAAGAAATTCCAAGTGACAAAAGACCAACACATTCTTGAGCCTGAACTATCGACCAACATAAGTATTAGAGGCCCTCTATTAGGGAGGGTTCCCCAACTAAAATATGTAGAATTCAACATATAAAATGAGGATCATTTCCCGGAATTATGCTTTGACGCATACACACAAGTGATTATAGCGGTAGAAGGAAAACAAGAAGTGGTATTCAATAAATAGGAAAATCTTGTCAAGCAATTAGGAATAATTTCACTACTAGATTGCCCACATTTTGGGTGTAGCCAATCCATCAATTTGTGCATCTAATTCTTACTCAGTCGATTGTATGGAGGGTTCCTCCAAATCAATAAGCCATATCATGTTGACATCAACACAATGAGCCAAGAATCAGGCCTTCCTATAGAAGGAGATGATTTCCCTGATGCAAAATGACCAAGAATGTCACACTTGAGGACATGTATACAAAGTACGGTACATGAAGAAGGTCAATAGGATCGATAATCATAGAGATAAACGATGCTAGATTTCAATTCACCACACAAATAGTTTCCTACAAAATGTTGTGCAAGTGTCACAAAGACGAGTTCCCAAGGCGGGAAGTTATCTTCACAGATTGATGCGTTGATAGAGTTATGATGGCTTGGGAACTATAGTCACTGAACGAATTCATACAAGATTTCTTGGAAGCGTATGATTTCACAAGGATTTTCACTACAGTTGGGTGTTACTCATGCTAGACATGATAGTATGGAAGCCACCACTAGGCCACAAGTATGATGCACATGTCTCACCATCATTCTCTGTGAAAACCTTCCTAGAGCTATAATCAAACAAATATAGGAAGATCTAAGTCGTAAATAACAACTCTTTCGAGTTATGGTTTACAACACCGACCAAAGCGACTGCGGTAATACTCCTCATAATGTGAAACATCATAGACATGTATAAGGACTACCTCTTGTTTGCTTGTACTTTCCATAATGTTTTCATCACCCCACATGTAGATATGAAGGTTGAAACATGGATGTTCCCTTTCTATATCACCAAGGAGTAAATTCAATAGGTCTTCACCGAATGGCCAACCAAACTTCATCCCACACCAAATGACGACGAAGAGAAATTAGAGATGCAAACTAAAAGGAGGAAAGAGAAGAAAATGGTATAGATAGCCCAATAGAAAGGGAAGGAACTTGTTGAAGAGAAGTAATATGATGAAATATCCCAAGGGAAGGGAAAAGGTTCAATGGTTCAGCGGTCATGTGTATAGGATGCCAAGAAATATGACGAAGGGAAAGGGCTCAAACAAGAAGATGCGAGAAAAACTAGCAAATAATCCACCTATGAAGAACCAATACACACCACTTAAGCTAATTCCAAGCCTTAAGACTATAGAACATGAGAGCACACCAACTCCACCACAACAGAATAACACCACACCCATCGAAGAGGAAATCCCCTTACAGTCCATTGTGCACAAAGTGTTTCCTGATCAACATCGAGAAAACGATATTAACATCAACACTCCAGCGCAAGTGTCAGGGTAGATCCCTACACCAGTCTTGAGCATTGTTAGGGTTCTCTAATCCAATTTGGATGTAAAACACATGTTGCATAGAGAGTCACCACAAAAGTTGGAAGAACTCTATAGTCAACTGGATCTTTCTCCAACAGCCGAGACTGTGTCCCAAGAACAACAAGTCATAGAAATAATGACAATAACAACATCTCCACGTAGCAGTACCCATAGATGAGTTTTTTATTCATCCCATTGGCCTTCAAAACCATTGATCCATCCACTACAACAAAACCTCAACTATTACCTTATGCTGAGTTGGAGTTTGTCTAGGTGCCTTTGCAGGACTTGCAAACCTATATGGATGAAATCATGAATGAACTATGGGACAAACACCGCATACTCAACCATTCCTATACATAACTACAAAAAAATAAGGATAAATAACTTGCAGCGGATAAAGAAACTCAAAAAAAGCATGACCAAGAATGAGTTTCCCACGAGGAGATTGAGGTTGCACATAAGGAGATAAAATAACTCCACAACACAAAAGTGATTGTGCACACCTCATTGATCAACACAATGGATGAAGTCTACATGCAAGACCCAAGCATAGCCGCAGACATTTCGAAACTCCATGTGCCGCGTAAACTTGGAAAAGTCAAGGAGATATTCTAGTACTTTCAAGAAGAGAACTTAGAGCTTCGAGAAAAGTTGAAGTGCACTCCCCAAACATGGGAAGGGTGGTTGCAATAGAAAATTTATATTGAAGAAAAGGAACTCAAGCAGGGATAGGAGCATTTAGAAAATTTCTCAAGGTAGTCGACTATAGATGCAAGCTCTATAAACACCTCTAGAACGCCCCTGAAATCAATACTGTTGACAACTAGATCCATGCAACTGAAGCACAGATCGAGAAAAATAAGCAGGCAATACCCTCCTTGTCACTGGAAAAAATACAAGAGGCCATGATAGTAATTACCATCCAACTTTGGGAGACTTCATCTTCCTTCAATGAACAACAAAATATTTTAGGCATCATGCTTGATGCAATGGACAAAGCCCTGTTGCACTACTACAAAATTTCATATGTGTAAGCAAAGGAATCCCAAATCGTACAACTGGGGGAGCGGATAAACCTACAATGGAGACGATAAAAATAGGTTATATGGAAGATTTTTTCAAAAAGATAAAGG
>ML784556.1:7813-18887 GCA_009831015.1 Picea engelmannii | reverse complement strand
GATACATCAACTTAAAATGAAGCATAAATCATGATATTAAAGTGAAATAACGATCACAGATATAATATATGAAACAACAAGTTATGGACAAAATTTAAAGCACTGAATAAAATGAAACATTATATGCTAATAAGGCTAAAGTTATATAACATATTGATATTCCATAAAGTAAGAGACAAAACATAAATGAAACAATGTCACGTTGGTCTAAAGCCAAAATGTGAACAACTTGTCCATATAGTCTTGGAAATTACATATCCATAATGTGTTCCAATCAAAGATGCCTTCACTAGAAAAAGTGAACAGTGTTTAAAGTAATCCTGGATCAAAATAATCATATCTCACTGGATAGAGTTGAATCTTCCAAAATCAAGTAATATTACAAAAATAGTGGATTGGAAACCACTCATAACAGAGTTGGTTTATTAAAAAATAAATCAAAGTTTTTATAAAACATAAAGAAGGAGAAACTATTAATCATTTAGGTGTATAATTGAAAATATTTCTTCCAAGTAATGAGCAACAAGATCTCCCATTTCCTGAGAATAGAAAAACCAATTTTATATATTAGAAAAACAATTGCTAATCACTAATTATTATTATTAAAAAGATTGGCTAGAGAATCGAAGATTCTATAGCCTGTCTTAATTTTAATAAATGAAATCAAAACTCAAATCTACTTATTTAGACTTAGATTACAGAAAACAATGAAATGAAAATAAAACATTTTACCATTAAAAATCAGCTAGAGAGGGATCAATCAGTTCAGAGTTTATAATTGCTTTGACACTGGTCTTATTCTTAATGACTCTGTTTCCAGATCAATTGATTCATTTCTTCTCCCTTTCGGCATGTGCCTTGAGATCAAGGTTTTCTTGCTTCAATAGATCGTTTTGAGTAATCAAAGTTTTAATTCAGGCCTGTAAGAGAGGGACATCGGTATAGTAGTGATCTACCCAATAGAGGCAACTATCACAGGGTACCAGGGAGATGGAAGATCAACGCAAGACACATTCGACCAAGGGTGCTTCAACATTGCCTGTTGTTTGTTCTAAATCGTGGCTGATACCCGAAAACCCCTTTTTACCCTTAAGACATGGGTATAAATTGGTCACGAAATCATATGGTTCGACATGGGTGATGACCTCTTTCTTATAACACTGCATTTTGAGATCTTCCCGTGCTAGGAAATCCTCTATCTCACGATCTGAAACCTCATCAATATAGATCGGATCGATCGAGCGCAGATGACTATCCTTTCGGTTCCTTAATTTTCTATAGATTAGGCGACCGACCTTCTTATTCTTGAAACCCAAAACTGTGCACTGTTGTTTTGTTTCTTTACAGAGTTTCTTGACATCAGACTTAACATTAACGTTCAAACTGTCATCATTCACAGGCACACAAGGGTCATTTCCTTTCAATTCATTAGTCGCTTGTTCTGGAGATCTTGGAGGCGAAAACCTACGCAGTGATCCTTTATCTAGAGGGGTTTTATTAGTAAACTTTGGTCCATTAATTAAATCGACGAACTGGTTTTCAACCACTTGCTTGTCTGAGTTACAGTTTTTTGTAGGATCAACCTGGGAAAAGCCATTCCTCATAAAAACGGTCTCCCAACTGTCACCTATGGTCGACAGATGATACATCAACAAGATTTTCACCAATCCATGGTGAAACAGGCTTGAATCGACACCTTGTCGCTTGTATCGTTTGGACATCTTATTAAGACTCATCAATAAGTAAAAGGGCATATCTAAATCGAAACCTATGAAGTTCATGAGAAAACATATATGGTAGAGAAAAACCAATCCGTATCGACCTTCGCACGTAACAAATTATTTCAGAATTAACAACAAACTATTCCATCTAGGTTTTAACAGAGTGATAGGAATACCTTTGATGCAACAAGTGGTTTTATGAGATTCCATAAATAGACTCCACAAAAATTCTTCTATTCAGGTGTTTTTAAACCACCTCTCTCCCTTTGATGGAAGTCTTGTTGCTTTTCTCATGAATTCCTCGGTCAATTCTAACTGTATGTCTCCAATCTTAGCTCTGAAACCATAAAAGGTTTGTGCAAAGGATTTTTCCACCTGAAGATCATAACCCTCGATTTTTTTGAGGAATACATCCCAGCCATGACTCTTTAGGTCATCGATAGCATCGTCATGGGATAATAAGGCTTCGCATCTGTTTGGCTCTATGCAAACAATGGGTGCCATGACCACTGTAACACGGATGCAACAAATATTACTCGGAATAGTTTTAGGTTCCAATTGTGCGAGAAACATAAACAGGTCTGAATGAAGAGTGGAAAGATGGAAATAATAGAGCTTGTGTGTCACATACCCACTAAGGAAAACAAAAATTTTCGTCGAATTATCGAGGATCAAAATCCCCAAAATACCTATGGGGGTCTTAGCATAGGCTAGTTCCTTCCTTGTCCATCTCCATGTGATCGTGGGTCATGACCATAGGTTGAACAAGTATGGCGTTCTTTCACTCTTCGCGACTCAGCACTACCAGAGCATCGAGTCTTTCGACTCTGCAAACACCGACACGGAGAAACGTCGAACCCCGATAGGGCTAGCGAGTGGCAGGTTTCCTCCTTGGGGTCTTGTCCACATGACCCTGTCCCATGTCTACGCGCTTAAGCCAACCAAGTGCTTATCGACTTTTCGCGATTAGGGGAAATGCAATGCATGACTTCCCTTTGACACTTTTCGCTACTCGCAACGTCGCAGGTTGAAGCGTTAAGCTCTCGTGCTCTTCTTCTCCAAAATCCCAAGACGCAAAAGTCAGTTGTTGGAGAATTGATCCTTTGTGCTCCTATCTCGCGAATCCCCGAGACACGAGAAGTTAACAGAGTGTTGACTCCTTTCTAGGTGACACATGCCCACCTGTCAATCACGCGGGCCCCACCTCATGGATTTGCCACATGTTCTCACGAGCCTTGGCTCTTGGCACTTTGCGACTTCTATGGTCGAAAGTGACCCCTTTCAACCTCCGAACCCCTGAACTCCTGATATACGATATCGCCATGGAGTTATGATCCAATGGTCCTCCCATTACTGGATCCAACGATTCAGATTTTTCTCCTCACCACTTCGCACTTCGCGACTTCATGAGTTGGAGCACCCAACTCTTGTGCTCTCTTTTTACGAAACCCTGAGATGCGAGATCCCAAACTCATACCTCTTCAGGACTGCACCGACCCTAACCTCCTTGCAACTCTGCAAGATCCAATGACTATCGGTTGTTCGCTACTTCTATCTTGAAGTGTCTCCACCGTCCATACAACTTCTCCCATGGCTGCTTCTACGACTTAACTCCCTCGCAACTCAGTTTGATCCAACAGCCCATGACAATTCGGCACTTCTCCACGAAGTCTCTTTGTCGTTCGTTTCTGCTCTCTTCTGTGCGCGTCTGGACATAGTTTTTCGATGACCCATATCTATTTCGCTCCAGCTGATCTAACGACAGTTGTAGCTCCTCCTTGAACATGCGCTTCTCTTCCTTCTCCTTGGAAGATTTCTTAAGTATCAAAGGTCTCATCCTTTGCTTCTCCTCTGCGACCTTTGCAGCTAAGGCTCTGTGCACAAAATGGCACTATCCGTCCCGAGCTTCTCTTCCCTGAAACCATGAAATATTTCCTCGACCTTTATGATTCCTACAGGGTCTGTGTACATGACAAGGTGTTGTTTGTCCTCCTCAGATGGACGACTACAATTCTCTCACGACTTCGCCACCCGCGAAGTCGAAAGACTTCCCTCTATGACTCTCGATGTTCGAATCCACAATATGGGTGATTTTGCGACACGTGTCCTCCCTCCAACGGACAAATCAGGTTCTTTCGCTATTTCGGGACTTCTGATGTCGAGTGCCCGGACTCTCGTCCTCCAGACTCCCGAACTCCCGAATGTCGAAACCCCGATACGAACTCCTTCTCGGGACTTTCACTTCTGTTGTTCTTCGCGAGAGGTTTAAACCTCGCGCAACTCTCGACAGATCCAACGTCTGTCGGCTATTTAGACCAAGATCTGACGGCTCAGACCTGTCTCTCCATTGCGTCGTTCCGACGCTGCCTGGACACAAATCCACGGTCCAAATCCTTTCACAGACCTTGGGGATCTACGGTCCCGATTTCTTCACTACTCGCGAAGATAAAGGAAAAAGAGTTAAGGCATTTAACGCCCTTGTTTATTCCTTCAATCTAACGGTCGTGAATAACCGCAGACCTTTCGACAGGTTCTCATCTGTTGATCGATACTTATTCTTCGAATCCTCAAGGGATTCTGCGACTTCTGCGCCTCTGCAGAGTCTTTGCACACAAAGTGCTACCTCTTCTGAGCTTTTCAAAAAGGGTGTCTCTATGGGTAGATTTAACCAGGGTATCACCTGAGACGGATAAGGGTATAGATTTCTCGAGAAACGGCTTGAATTCTGAATTGATTCACTGTGCGTATATACATATAAATCTATTTATAAACATAAGCCATATGTGGCCCTTCCATTATAAGCATGTGACCACCATTTCTAAATCAAAACACTACACAGGCAGTCTTATACTCAAACCATTCATAAAACTGCACAGACTAAGAGCATATATGTCAACATATAATTTTCACGATGCAAGATGTAAAACACTTATCAGAAATAACACCAGAAGTGAGTGCAGCTGCTGAGAGGGGTGCTCGTTTCCACCCAACTGTAGGCTCAACGATTCCGATAGGATTTACCACTAGCCACCCCCCGAGCTGAGACCACGATGCTGCGAGACTGCGTCTCTATTTGCCAGTGACCGAGAACGAGGGTTACTCTCCCCCTTCTTTGCTATCACTCACTTTGTATTTTCCAGAGTTCTCTTCCTGCCCTCGCGTCTGCCCCCTTCTCGCTTCTCCCTCACATCTTTTTTTCCTCTTGCGAGGTTGCGTGTGGCGTGATTTTCCTCGCACTGGTCAGGCCTGATGGCTCTACGGATGGGCGGTTCACCCTCCCCCTTCCCTCATTACTCATGAGGAGCCATTTACCTACCAATCCTGGCGAGTCATTTAATTTGGGGCCAGCGAGCCACTCTTGGTTCTCCGAGCCAGTGAAGTCCAAATACGGTATTGGTTTCAATGGAAGTTAATGCCACCCTTCTAGGTGCCTTCCACCAAATTTCTTCAACCATCATGGTCTCTTTTTTAGCATATCCCCTCTTAGCAGTCCTGCAATATATTATTCACATTCATCGACCTTTTTCACAAGGTCCATTCACATCACACATTCACATTTTTGAGTTTGCCATAGTTCTTGGCTAGTATAGTTATTTTTACAAACCGGGGGAAACAGGGTGTTACACTGTGGGTTATCATAACTCGGATAGTGAGAGCGAAAACTAGAGGATTCATTGTATTCCTTACCATCTCTCGCGATGAATGCGAAAAACTACAAAGTACAAAACCCTATGCAAATAATGAATAGCTTCATTACTGTTTTGAGCCAGCAAGGTAAGGTGAAAACGTGAGTATAGCAGGTCTGTACTCATTGGCATGAATGTTGATACGACCATTAAACTTATGAAAAGAATATCAAATAATTAACCAAAGTTTTTCATGTACCAAAACAATTCGACAATGAACTATTGAACTATTGAATTCATAACAACCATATTAAAACCAAAAAAATTGAAAAATGGATCAATCAACCAGTTCATGAGGTTTGCATTTTAATTACATATGGATGGTGTTTTAAAGGATATTTCTAAGGCACAAAATTGTTAAACCAAACCAAGTTTTATGTTTAATTCATGCTTATAGTCATGAATTAAAAATAAAACAAACGAAAAATGCAAACAATAAAAATTTAATAAGGTAAGGTTTAATCCAACAATCATTTCGAAACTCAAAAATGTTTACAAATTTGAGTTGATGGAAAGTGTAATATCTTTCGATCGTGTTAAATATCAAAAATCATATGTGTTTGCCAACAAATACCCAACAACATATGAAAATGCATCCAACCTAAGAACAACATTGATTTGCAGCACATGCAAAACAATGCTTTTCTCCCTAACTTTATATGTGCACTATCTCCATACCATCAAGCAACTGCAAAATAAGAAGAAAAATACACACTGACAATAGGGAAATGAAAAATAAGAATCAGGACGTAATCTTCCCTGGAATATAGCATACAATGCAGAGGATTTCTTACACTCTGACATAGACTTCCACAATTCCAAGATTAGAACTCCTACAACTCGCCACTCCCAGCACTTGGAACTTCATAGCAACTCCATCTTTTTGAACCATAACATATGACATGGTAGATAAATTCATTAAACAACCCAAAAACAAAGTGACCAATACAATCTCAAAACAACACACCTTCTCTTCCTGTTCACCTTTCACTGTTTTCGACCTACATCCCTTGACCAATTTGAATTGCTTTTGAAAAAACCAACAACACAACATGAGTAGCTACACTTAGTGAACTAAAAAACGATTGCTATAGTCCCATTAGCTGGGACTAATAACAAGAATATACACCATAAGGGGATGTAGTTGCAATTTCCTTAAGGAATTTAGAGAAAACAAAGATGGGAATCTGATGCATTAGAATGCGATGTAAGGTGAAAGGTAAATGAAAATGTCGGCAACTTAAGGTGAAAGGTAGATGTACAAATCTAGTGAACATTGCAACTTTATTTTCATGGAACCCTCTGGGACCTTGTTGATGATTCAACCATAGTAAGTTTCATGGAAATTTCTGGGATTCAGCTTTCATGTAAACAATACTTGTGTGGGCTCAACCTTTGAGGCCTTAACCATGTATGTTGTACGTTGACGAAATGATAAAGTAAATTGTTAAGCATGCAACCACAAGCGATCATTCTGAGTTTACATATAGGATCTCAATACATTGATGGTATCTGATTTTACACCATCAGATCTTAATATTTTGATGGTGATGATCTAAAGTTCCTATGGTCATGTTGACGAAATGATCTAAAATTCCTTACTTGGCTATGTTGAGGTCCCATACTTGGCCTATATATACCGATCCATCAAATCCAAAATGTAATGTCTACAAAATAACTCAACGAGTGAGTGATAAGAGGATTCTAACAGGAGCACGTAGCCGAGACCAGAAAAGAAATAACTCAACGATATACGAGGATTCTAACAGTAGCAGTAGCACGTAGCCGAGACCAGACCAGACCAGAAATAACTTAACGAGTGAGAGATACGAGGATTATAACAGTAGCACGTAGCCGAGACCAGACCAGAAATAAATATGAGGAGCAAAAGGTCGCAGAAAAGTAATATCCCAGCGCCAGTGAACAAGCAAGGTGCCCAACCGATCAAGTTGCAGGCAATGGCTGCTAAACACAGTGCTGGTTCTTCTTTCTCAAGACCCTCCAATATTATTTCTGCGGCAGATCATACGAGATGCAATTGGCTTCCAAACGAAATACATAATTTGCATAACAAATCTTCTTACCAGAAATTTGGTAATCAGAATCGTCCAGGTCGGACATTTGGGGGTTCAGGAGAAGCTGAATCCAAGCAAAGTAGCTTCCGAAAAGGAAATGGAAAAGCTAAATCCAACTCCAGTGTTGGTGATCAATGTCCCACGTGTATTGAAAATTTTGATCCCTCAGAGATCAAAGAACCGCTTTGTAATGTATGTGGGTATAAGGTCTGTGTGTTCTGTTACCACAAAATTAAAAACATTGGAGATGGTCTCTGCCCCCAGTGCAGGACTCCATATCCAAAGAACCCTCACTGGCTCGCTGCTTTATAAGAATTCATTTCTTACTGTTTTCTGTTTTTAGTTTTAGGAATAATTGGTTGTTAGGAATGATTGTTATTCTTTCTACTAGGGTTCAATTCTCATAAATGACATTATGAGTTCATAATGAGTATTGTTGTAATGGCTTCCAGCTTATATGTATTGGAAAGTTTCCTTTAATTCAAAATTGAATAGCAAGAAACTGTTATTTCTTTGTGAAAAAAAATACTATCATCATGTTTCATTGTGTATGAAAATCATAAGATTATTATATTTTATATGTTTCATTGGTTATGAAAATCATAGTTAAATATATGTTATTATATTTTAGATGTTTTCGATTAACTAAAAAAATTGGTCCAAACGTTGAAAATTCTAAAATGAAACGTTGAAAATTCTAAAGTGAATGCTATGTTTTCTATACATTGGAAACTTTAACAAAAATCAAATTTAAATTATCATATTTCTACCCTAATTAAAAAATTAAAATTTATATAATGTAAAAATTTTATCAAAATTTTTATTAATGAAAACTCAAAACATAAATTTTAAATTTATATGGTTGTAAAATTTTTAACAGAATTTCAATTAATGAAAACTCTGGTTTCTATATAATGTATAAGGCTAAAAACATTTTAATGTTTTTCTGGTACTTGAGAGATTTTCTAAGATGTATAGATTTGGATTCTTTAATTTTTTGTCCTTACCCTTGTAAAGTTTTGTTGCTTTTTCTCAATGAAGTTTTATGTTTTGTGGAGAATGGATTGCAAGTCTTGTAATGTTGTAAACCTATATTCTAATATAAATTGATATTTTTTATGAAAAAAAAAAAATATATTTGAAAACTGTGGTTAGTGATATATTTTTCAATTAAATCTTGTAATGTCGCAAACCTATATTCTAGTATAAAGGTAATAATGTAATGAAAAAAAAAAATACGTAATTATGTGTATAAAGGTAATAATGTCAACACACTGAAAATGAATGTTCGTCCAAATTACAATGGATGGAGAAATATGACAGTTAATTACCTAAACCCATAAATGTACCACACATTCTTATTACCAAAACAGCAGAGACAAACATTCATCTTCGCGGAAGGTTCTGAGAAAGACACTTGGAACACTTCGGTCGGTCGTGCCTTCCCTTAAATCCGGACTCCGAACAGACAATATATTTTTGGTATATAAAAAGAAAATCGTCATATAAACGAAAGTGGGCATGAAAGGCGGTCGGGCCTTCCCTTAAATCCAGACTCCGAACAGACAATATATTTTTGGTATATAAAAGGAAAATTGTCATATAAACGAAAGTGGGCATGAAATTTCGCAGAAGCTGCAGCCGGCCGTGATTAATAATATCCATAAAAGAGGTCAATGAATCCTTCGACGCTGAAGAATCCGTTTCACCGATATTCCTGGGAGAGAAGGCGGAAAGGGTTTTGGTTTTGTCCGTGGGGATCGAACGTCCTTTTTAAGCGATTAAAGAGCTTCGAAGGTACTATGATATTCGTGAATAGTTTCTCTAGGTTTATGTCTGATACTGGTCATTCGTTTCTCTACGTTCATGTGTCTTAACGGATTGCATTTAACCGATTATCTCTATTTCTGTTTAACAACAATGGCGGTGTCTACTTCACTGGACACCATGGCATAAAAAGCTTATTATATTTTTACATTGGCGGTCATGGAGCGATTCTCACAGCCGTCTTTTCTTTGAATGGGGCAGCTGGGTGGGAGATTTTGTCGAGTACAGTAATCCTCTCATTGCTACTCTCAGCTATAATCATCATTCGCCTCGTCATCATAATTTTTGAACAGTTCAATCGTATAAGAGGCGGAGGACAACTCCGCAATTTGCTGATTTACAACTGGAGGTGGCTTGCACATAGAGTTGTATTTGTTGTGATGTGAATTGCCATATCATCATGCCTCTTAATCTGCTGCACTTATCTGCTCTTCTCCCACCTCCCCTAAATCCTCCATAAAGTTCGATAGAACTAGACATGGCACAATTATGTCAAAAAGTTGCTATTATGGCAAATTGGTTGCGAAGGTGTACTTGTTGTTATTCTCATATTTTCATAATGTAAAAAAAAAATAACTATATAGTTTAAATGTATATAGTTTAAATGTTTTATGTTTTTTTTTTTTTATTATTCTTTTTAATTGAGTTTTATTCAAAATCTGGTAAAAAATTTAGAAGGTTTATGGAAGTGCATATTTTAGTGGTTGAGATTACATATTTTGGGTGTTTTTGAGTTTTTGAGAGTGTTGAATCAATTTATGTATTTAAAATTGCAATTTCGCAAATAAATGATTTACCTGATTTCATGATTTCACAAGTAATCACTTACTCTCTTAATATCTTATAGACCAATTAGATCTTAGTGAACATTAATCATCATCATCATTAAAAGTTTCATAAACTTGCTCATTAGAAACTATTATAATGTAATAATTATGTATGAAAGTTTATTTTGAAAATATTGTATAATCAAATCATAAATATCATAATAGAACAGACACATTCAAGAGTAGATATTGTTTCTTCACACATGAGAACTTAACTCTATTGACTCATCTATTTAATCAATGTAATAATATCGTTTTGGGTTTTTCAAAGTAGGGGTCGTTGGCGCTAACCTTCTGCAGATCTAGCTCGTTTGTCCTACGTGAGGATTGCTTAGGTGGTGACTGGTTCCATTTTCTCACGATGACATGTCTCCACTACTGGATCTGGGATGACATATAGACTTCTTTACAACTGCCATAGATCTAGTTTAGGGGAGCCACATGTGGCCAATAGGCCTAGGCTTGAGCCCACTCAGGACGACAGACATGATGGGCTTGTTAGGACTCGTGGCGATAGTAGTAATGAAGTTCACGTGAATGACACGGGAAGATATATAGGTACCATGCACAAGGTTCACTTCCTTGGGCTGACATAGAGATTTTGTAAAATACCAGAGTGTTGAATGGTAGGGTTTCTCGGTTTAATGGTCATGGGGTGTCTAGGTCTTCTTCTTTCAGAGGTGGAGGTGTGGACCAAGAATCCACTTCAAGGATACCGCAAACACGTTGAAGGTTCGGGCAAACACCTCCATGAAACATGCATTTATCCAATGTATTCAACTCTCTTTCTATTTCTCCTTCAACCCTTCTAAATGGAAGCTCGCGCAGCGGACACCCCCTTACTTCTAAACTTCTGAGATCTCTTTCTATTTCTCCTTCAACCCTTCTAAATGGAAGCTCGCGCAGCGGACACCCCCTTACTTCTAAACTTCTGAGAT
>ML784555.1:505558-519519 GCA_009831015.1 Picea engelmannii | reverse complement strand
ATTAAATCTAAAATCAAAATAAATTTATACTAATTATAATATAACCTCATAATTTAATAAATAATATAATTAAAAAAAAATTGCTCGATAAATTTAACAATACACCACCAACATACGAAAACATAATAAGAGTATTGCCGAAATTGCATCATCTCATACCATTGCTTACTTCTACGGATGTGCATTTTTATAGTAGACGTTACATATATATAAATTGTAGAAGGGTTTTGATATTTTGATGGATTTTGATATATTGTTAGGATGGTCATGTGCATGGTCACAAAGATATCTTGATTTTAAGAAATAGTAAAATTTAATTTAAAAAAGAATATGACAAACTTTGGACGACAACATGTAGAACTTGGTGTTGCCAACAAATATGAATAATTTGGCATTCAAGGATGTAAATTTCATAAGGCATATTTAGAGAATATTGATATGTGCAAATTCAATATACATTTCTTAGGCTAAGCTACATAAACCACCATTCATCATCTCGTCTAGGTTTTGCAGCTTCTTGTCTAAGTGTCTAATTTCACTCTCAACATCGATATTAAATGTTGGAATTTAGAAATGTCCCCACGTTTTGAAGTGGACATTCTATCCATTTTTTGAAGATGTAAAATCAACTTTGAAAAATAAGGAAGAGTGAGATATCAATAAGAATATATAGATTTAGATGTTATATTTTAAAATAGATAATAGTATAATATTAGTATAATATAAAATAGAGAAAATTTGATAAACTAATAATAATAATAATAATAAAATAAAAAATAAAAATTAATAGTTAAAAGTATTAAGAAAAAAATTGAACTGAAACTATCAAATTAAATTATAATTGAAGTCATTAAATTAAAAATAAAAAGGGGTGTTAAATAATAATTGAGAAAAAAAAAAGAATTAAAAATAAAAATATTTAAAAAGAAATAAAAGAATCAAATTAATGTTTTTTTTTTTAAATGTTAAATAGTGTAAATATAGGGGATAAAAAACTAAAAAAAAAATATTGGATTAAAAATGTAAGATTAAAGATGAATTATTATAAAATTTGTTTAAAAGAATAAGCGTGAAAAAACTCAAGACCTAAATTATCTTAAAAGAAAAGAATATGAGTGATAAAAACTAATATAAAACAATAGGTAAGAGGGAAGTAATTGCAAGGATTAAATATTATAGATTTCCAAGATTGACTAAGTTTATATCCATCTTCTTGATTAAAATTTTTAGGATGTTTTTTAATTTCAAGGGCTTCTCTAATGATATGACCTAAGAATATGAGAGTTAATGCTAAGATTTTGGTTTGATTGAAACAAATTAAGTGCTTAGTTTTGTAATATTGTTCAACAATAGTTGACTTAGTTGAGTGATTATGAAAGACAATGGTGATCTATTCCTTCAGGTGATTTTGGATGGACCAACTAGTTTGACCAATAGATTTACCAAAATAACAAGGAATTTGTAAGCACCTTCAAAAAGTGTTGTTTCAATTTCACCTTAAACACTTATAAATAATGGGTTTAGTGTTTTGTGAGGTTTGAAGAGATTTTCAATGTTATTTTTGGCTAAGTTCTTGGAAATTTTATTAGTAATGTCAATGGATGTAAGGGAGAGAAATTTTGCCTGAAGGAAGAGAGACAAAATAAGGGTTCTTGGTTCTACAATGGAGGGAAATGTAGAAATATTTCTGTTTTTGTTTTGGGAGATAGGGTAGCCATTTGATTTGAAGAATTCAATGAGGTAGATTTGTTCTTTGCTAATGTGTTATGGGGGAAATATTAAAATAGATTTAGATATGAGTGTTTTTAGGACAATATATTTTTGAGCAAGATAGTAGTGGGATTGGGCATGAAGATCTCTATCAAGGGTTTACAATTCATGAGAAGTTGGTTGAATTCATAAACACTTCATTTATTAGAAATAAATGGCCACCCCATCCTAATAGACTAATTACACCTCAATAAACATCAAATATTCACTAATTTTCTCAAAGATTGAAAGGACACCCATCAATAACAATATGTTCCATGATGAGTAATCACTAACAGTTGTTATCATTTACAATTAATGTACTTATTTTATGATTGGTGGTTAACATTTCTTATTTTATGCTAAATTTCTTAAGCATGAAAGTTTAATTAGAGATGATTGTTGGAACCATAAGTGTTGGAAAGACCACATGTGCATGACATAAGTGTTTTGATGTTTGTGCATGCCACAAGTTTTGTACTGCACAACACCAATATTCAATGCATGCTAACTAGTTTCTACCATGCTTTCACAAACCATTTTACAACGCGCACACTGACTTTGGTGCCTTGCAAAGACTTGTAAGGATTCACAAGTGCATATATGGTCATGATCAATTGTAATGATTAGTAACCATTTTGTAACTGACTGGTTTTATCAAATGCTTGGTCTCTGAAATTATCATAGTGTCTCAGGTGAGACCATATTCAATCCTCAAATATTGAATATACTGACTGTTAGTATTGGTTTTGTTCCAGTCATTAGCGCGCACCACGATCGATATTAAGGGGTTAAAATTCAAGAGAAAGAGGCCAAAAGAGAGAGTTGACAGAGCTCACACACCAAAGAGGCAGAGCATATGGTTAGTCACCAGGAAATGTACAACGAAAAATTAATCCCTAAGGGCTCAAGACCCATTCTCAATACTCGAGTGCTTATCAGGAGCATGAAAAGTGCTTATATAGTCCAAAATAAGTTTAAGCCTCCACCCAAATGGAACCATTTCATATAACCAAGGCATGAAAAGAACATGCGGGCGGGAGCATGACCTTGATCATATAACCTCTGCAATAGAGTCTGATCAACAATGGATAACACATGTCGCATCGAAAAAACATATAGTGGTTTCAGGAAGCTACATGTCAAACAATAAAAGGTGTCACATGGTCAAACGCGGAAAAGGAAACCACTCCCTTAGGGTCACTACAGTGATATTCCAATCCCATAAATATTATACACTATCCAACTCATCGATCGTGGGATCGCTTGTTCAACGCCACCTGGAGTTGACATGGTAGTCCTCCTAGACACCTAGAAAGTCAAAAATGAATTCAAAATACTGCCATGTGTCCTTCAAGCCTGTCAGAGAATTCCATCTATGGAAAAGGATCCCATCATTACTCATGGTCACCATGATAGTCTCTACCATACATACGGTGAGCCCGTGAAGACACTTCAACACTTGCATAGACCAATTTCTAGCTGCCACACATCCACTTCTTCATGTTGATGTCAGCATGACATCATCTCCAATTTCACACATTTTTTTCAAATTACAAAGAATTTAATCCATGGGGAAAAAGACACGCATATGGAGATAGAGACACGAGGTAAAATTTGTAAGGAGGGTGGGACGATTCGTTGGAAGCTTGCCACATCTATTAGAAAGGACGTGAAATATAATGAAATATATGATATCATGTTTTCACATCCTTTGTTCATAAGCATACTCATGCTTAAGGACCGAAAAAAATCAGTAATCATCACCCCGATATGCACATTCACGCGAGCCTAAGATTTTCATAAATATCATGGAGTATAGCAAATTGTCACTCATCATTAGCTACCTTCTTTGATATGTGTCAAGCCCCTATGAGAGAAGGTGACAAAGATCAACATCCATTCATCTAATAATGGTTTGGTTCCTAAATAGGAGTTACTCGGATGATAGTTGTTCCTGATAATGACTCACCTGTGTCAACTCCCTGCTCAAGAGTGGGTTATGAACCATCTTGTCTATAGATGTTGGGAGTGTGTTTTCTTTGTCTCATTTTGACAAAAAATGTTCTTCTATGATATCATTAGCATGATTTTGAAGGTGAATGGGCATTTGGGAGTCCACCCTAAAGAGTATCAGTCAATCTCGTCAATGCACTAGAGAAAATTGAAGCAGAGGATACAATGAGTTAGCCCACATTGTATCCGATGTCACCAAGCCTTATCAGTTGGAAGGAAACATTTAGCATATTAGTCTAGGAGTTGAAATAAATTGCTTATGGTGAAATGATCAAAATCAATTGAGGCACCTAGATGTAATCAAGGAAAGAATCATTTACACTAGAAGAACACACCCAAAAACAATATCAACAAGGATCACATGATGGAAAAAGTGGGGTTCTTCCAAGTAAAATCCAATAAAATCATATAAAAGGCTGGAAATAGTTAGAAAACCAGGTGTAGTATCAAGATTATGTCAAGATGGAATATAGATTCAAGAAATAGTATTGGTCCAAGAAAGAGGTTTTCTCTCAAGTCATAGAAGCTATAAATCAACAAAGGAATCTCATTTTTAGGGAAGAAATTTTGGGGAATTGAAGAGTATCTTATACCCGATTTGTAAAATCAAAAACCCCCTTAGACATAGACAAATTTTAGGGATGCAACCTGCAAGATATTCATCCCCTGCGTTATTCTTTATTATGTGCTTCTTTTTGTCTATGTGCTATTCTAAAGGCCATCCCTCTAATTTCATGGCTTCTTGTATCAGATCCCCATCAATAAAATCTTGAGCAACAAGTTTTATAACATGTATAGTTTGACTACCCGTTGTTTAGCTTATGATGTTGAAGTGATTTCCTCTTAATGTATGGCCACTTCATGTCATTTTTTTAATGTATTTAGTGATGTGAAAAGGGAACCTCCTTGTATTTAGATATATAACATAGTTACCAACTTAATGAGAACTCTCCAGAGTTCTCATTTTTTGGGGGGTCCAATTTTTTACCTCGTTTTTAAAAATGGTGCTACCGGTAGCACCCTCTCTCTGTTTTAGAAGATTTTTGATATTTTCAATTTTTCGATCCCCAATGTTTCCACATTATTTTTTTAAATGCTCATTTTTCATCTAGTTTCAAACTCTCTCTCTCTCTCTCTCTCTCTCTCTATATATATATATATATATAGTTTTTATTCAACTCTGTTTTTAGTCTTTTTTTCATGGTTCTTTCAATCTTAAAATTGTTTTTTACCATTTACTTTTTCGAAGTTACGATTTTTCATAGAATTTTGTCTCCTTAATTAATTTATTGTTCCATACCTTTTAAATATAGTGAAAAACATCATTTTTAACACATTGTTTACCTTTACTTCAATAAATAAAAAAACATTGTACTTAAATAACACTAATTTTAAACATTTATAAAAAAAAATACACATTTTATAGCCATATATCATAAAAAATCTATACATTTTGGTACATATTCCTTAAAATAACATGTCAAATAAAGCATTTTTATGGACATAATTGAACAAAAAAGGTCTAAATTTTATAAAAAAAATATTATTTTCTTTCATATTTTCATACATTTGAAGTAAAAAAATAACAACATTTAATAAAAATTTCCAATGTATAGTGATTCACATACAAATAAAACAAAAAAAGAAATAATAAAAAAGATTCATCAAAAAACAAAACGAGATACATCTTTATTCTTATTTTCAAATATGAAAGTCAAATCATTATAATTATAACTCGTAAAAAATTTGCAAAATTGAGCGTCGTCTTCAAAGCCATCTTTAAACTAATCAACAATATCATATATCCCAAATTCATCATGCTCAACGGACACATCATGACGCAGACCTCCCTGAACCTCAAGCCGAAGTCCGCTCACAGGATCATTTTTTATCTTCTTTGAGCCGGAACAGCTCTTTCCACTCCCTGCTGGAATCTGCAATTTATTGATCCACAGGTCCTTTCAGAAACTCCACCTGTGTGAACAGCACTAGGCATGAGATCCTTTCTCCCTAAGCGACCACAACGCTATGACCAAGGCCCAATTCCAAAGGCGCTTGTCGCAATTGGAAACTCGTGAGTTCGTGAGTTGAGGCTCCCGACTCTTCCTTTCAAATCTCGCGATACCTGAAATGCCGATATGGGTATGGATCTTCCTCTGTCAGTGCCTTCCTCATGCGATCACCGGCTAGGCTTAATGCTATCTCCTCTCGCTACTGGCACCTTTGCAATTCGAAGGGTTAAATCTTTGTGCTCTTCCCGTGTGAACCTTCTAGACTTAAAAGTCAGCAAAGGTTGACCTTCCTTCCGTACTTCTCGCAACTCGCCACTTCGCGAGTTGTAGCGTCCAACCTTGGCACATTCCCTTCATGAACCCCTGAGAAGTGATATTAATTTTTCTTCTCGTGTTCTCGCTACTCGCGACTTCGCAAGTTAAAGGGTTGAGCTCTCATGCTCTTATCCCATGAATCCCCGAGAAGCGAGAATTCAACGGAACATTGACTCCCTTCTCCAGGCGACGCGTGTCCACCTGTCAATCACACGGCCCCACCTTGAGGTTTTGCCATGTGCCACACTCGTGCCTCGGCTCTCGGCACTTCATAACTTCTGATGTCGAGAATAGGTCCTCTCAACATTCAAACCTCCGAATACGCGAAACACGCGATGAGGCTCTGATCCAACGGTCCTCGCTTGACTCGGATCCAATTACTTTCTCCGCTCCTCGTGACTTCGCAACTTTGCGACTTAGAGCACCCAACTCTTGGGCCCTCACCTTGCGAACTTTCGAGTTCATGAGACCCGAATACTAGATCTCTTCGGCACTTCACCGAATCCGTGACTGCTGCCACCTGTCCTCCTCAGATGGACGACTGTGATTCTCTCGCGACTTCGCCACTCGCGACTTGGAGCACCCAAATCCTGGGTTCTCACCTTGCAAGCCTCCGAGTTCGTGAGATCCCTAGATCTCTGCCACCTGTCCTCCTCAAATGGATGGTCTTGATCTTCTCATGACTTTGCCACTCGCGAATTCAAGGACTTCCTTCTCTGAACCCTGTTGTCTGAATCCACGATATGGGAGATCTCGCGACATGTGTCCTCTCCCAGACGAATGGTTCAGATCTAATCTCACCTCTTTGGGACTTCTAATGTCGAGTGCCCAAAATTTCATCCTCCGGACTCCCAAACTCCTGAACGCTGATATCCTGATCTCCAACCTTTTTGGGACTTCGCTTCTGCTTCTCTATGCGTGAGGGTTTAAACCTTGTGCAGCTCTTGATAGATCCAATGGCTGTTGCGTTCTTCGCTCAAGATCTGATAGTTCAGATCATTTCTCCTATGCGCTCCTCTTGTACTGCCTCCTGGACGTGGAAACCTTCAATGGTCCAAATCTTCTTGGTTGATCCGATGGAAGCTATTGCTCTTGCTGAGCCTTAGCACTTTTCTTCTGAACTTGGAATAATTTTTGAATTATCAAGGCCTCGAACTTTGTTTTCCTTTTCCTATGAGCTCTATAACTTGAGTCCTTGCCTACACGTATAAAACCGCTGCTTCTCCCGATCTTAGATCCCGAATCCTTGAAGGATTCTGACTTCTGCGCTCCTGCAGAGTCTTCACACACACAAAGGTTCTATCCCTTCTGAGCTTCTCTAAGACTCAGACCTCTAAGGAAAATAATTCCTTCTTCCTTCTCCCTCAGATGAAGAAATATGATGCCCTCCTGGCACTCTGTCTGCTCAAGCAACCTATTGCTGAGTCTTTTAAGGTGTTAAACAACCTTGCAAAGATCCTTCAGTGGACTATTCTTCAATCTCTAAACTCAAAGAGTTCCTTCTGCCTGCTCTAGCACTTACTCAATGCCCTCCTAGCAGAGTATCAAGAATTCTCAAATGATTCTTGATTCTAATGAACTCACAAGAGAGTTCTTCTTCTGTGCACTCCTTGCACTGGCTCAATGCCCACCTGGTAGAGCTTTTACAGAACTCCTCAGAGATTCTGTCTACTTCTGAACTCACAACAGAGTTCCTCTATGCACTCCCTTGCACCTGCTCAATGCCCACTTGCCAGAGCTTCACAGAACTCACATTAGAGTTCTTTCTCTGTGCACTCCTTGCACTAGCTCAATGCCCACCTGGCAGAGCTTCACAAAATTCCTCAGAGATTCTGTCTGCAACTGTGTCTCTCCACAACCTTGCCTCCTGAGGTGTTCAACAACCTCACAGACCTTCCCCGAGTTGATGTTTTCAGCTTTTGTTCCCACCTGGCACGTCTTTGTCTAAATCCACAGAGTTCAGAAGTGCTTTTGTGCACTGGTATTCAGAGATCGCAGTACTCTATCATGCCTTCCTGGCATGAAACCACAAAGAACCTCTCAATCCTAAAAATCAAACAAATCCCTACAAATGCACACCTAACATACATCTACAACATACATTGAACACACACAGACATTCACATAACACAGACAATATGCAGGAAAAACTGCTCTGGTTTATATTAATCAAAATGTCTCTTTACAAAGGTGTTCTGAGTGCAAACTGTAACAAGGTCTTAGCTCCTTCTCTTCTTCTCTCTACTCACAGACTCTCTCCCATGAGATACAATGAAAGATATTTTACATGAGGGGGCTCTTCAAGCTCTTCCCTCCAATCTACCTACCCTATTCAATTACATTGAATGAGTTGTCTATTCCAGAATCGGATCTAGATCTCAGCCTTACAAACATTAAAGGCCTACCTACTCTAATTCCTGCACAAAGGCACGGCTCCATGGCTCAACAACCTACAACATTAATTACATTCATATTTGAATTTGAAAATGAGGGTTGCACATCTCTTCAGCCTTGAATGAACATGTTGACGTGGATAGCTGGCTGGCTTGATGACATGGAGAGATGATCCTACATCATACTCCTCAGCTGCAAAATTCATGAGCTCCTTCTCATGAGCTTCCCACCTCAGCTGTTGAAATCCTCCTGGATCCCAAACAAATTTCTAGAGTTGTTCATCTGCTCCATCTCCCTGCTGCTGTTGTTGCTTCTACGTTGTTGTTGCTGCTTCTTTTCTTCTGCTCAGCTTCTCCTTGCTGACAGTCTTTGCTAACCTGATCATCAGCTTCCTGATCATCTCGATCACTTCATCCAACTACTCCAGTGGTTGGCCCTATTTATGCAGTCTCTCTAGCTGCAAAAATTTTCTGCAATTGGGTAGATCACTATGATCTCCCATGCCTTCTTCATATGCTTCCAACTTCACCTATTGGATGTGCATGCCTTGGACTATCACCCTTCTCTCTAGGGCTTCAATCTATCCATACAGATCAACCAAACTAATGTTGTTTTCTTCTTCCTCTTCCCCCACTTCTGCAAGCTCCAATGTTGTAGTCTTTTTCAGTTTCCTGGCTGAAAATATTGTGCCACTCCTCAAAATGCTCATCTTCTTCTTCTTCTTGGGTAGTCTCAAATATCCACTCCAATTCTTCTTTGACAGTCTCAGCTGACTGTCCTTCTTCTAGTGTTGCTGCCTCAACATCTGCAACGCAGGTTTCTGCGTCCTCTTGGGCAAATGGTAGGAATATCGAAATTCCCCTAATCATTAGAAGGCTCCTCTGATCCTCCTCTTCTTTCATCTCCTCAGGATGATTCAAACTCACCTCTGAATTTATGAGACCCTCAGATAGTCCCATCTTCTCATCCCTACCCACCTGGAAAATTGGGATTTTCCTACTGCTTCCCTGGAAGACTACGAGATCAACTGATCCCATCCTTATCATCACCTCAGGCTGAATTGAACTCACCTCTGAGTCCATGAGACTTTCAGATAGTCCCATCTCTTCTCCCATGCCTACCTGGAAAATTTGAAACTTTCTGCTTCCCTCCTAGCAGTCTATGAGATCCTGTAGTGGTCTCGATCCATTTTCCTCTTGGCAATGTGAAATTCCCTGGCTGTCCTCATGATAGTCTATGAGATCCCGCAAAAATCTCAACTCTTTTCCCACCTAGAAATTGGGAATTTCTTCTCTGCCCTCCTGGCAGTTCTTGAGATCTTCAACTGATCCCATTTCATCCTTATCATCACTGATATTTCTCCTAGTCTCTGGCTCACATATCTGAACCCTCTCTTCTGGTCTATTGAGGTTTTTAGCATGCCTTAACCACCTTCTCAATAGCCTATGCTATCTTATAGCCATCAACTCCTTGACTGGCCATTTTTCTTTCGTCGTCCTCATGGGCCATTCGTATACCCATCTCGACCTTGTATTCTGCTGCATCCAAAATGAAAGATTTTCCATTTCTTCCCTTATATCAGCGAGCTCTTCATCTATTTCAGATCTGCTCATCAGATCTGGGTTCTTCCTTCCAGTAGCGTATCTATGACCTTCAATAGCCATATCATTGTCTTCGTCTTCTCTCCTGGAAAACCTTCTTCTCACCTGCAAGCAATCACCACAGAGTCTCTAGCACTCTGTCTTCCTTTGTCTTCTCCCTCTGCTTGAAATATACAAACAAATTTCTAGCTCTGGTACCAAATGATGCAGACCTCCCCAACCCTCGGGCCAAAGTCTGCTCACAGGATCGTTCTTTATTTTCTTTGAGCTGGATCGACTCTTTCGACTCCTTGCTAGAATCTACAATTTATCGATCCATAGGTCCTTTCGAAAACTCCACCTGTGTGAACAGCACTAGGCACGAGCTCCTTTCTCCCTAAGTGAGCATAGCGCTATGACCAAGGCCCAATTCCAAAGGCGCTTGTCACAATTCGCAACTCATGAGTTCATGAGTCGAGGCTCCCGACTCTTCCTTTCAAATCTAGCAATACCTGAAATGTCGATATGGGTATGGCTCTTCCTCTGTCAGCACCTTCCTCGTGCGACCGCCGGCTAGGCTTAACGCTAGCTCCTCTCGCTACTCGCACCTTCGCAAGTCAAAGCATTAAATCTTCGTGCTCTTCCCATGCGAACCTATGAGACTTAAAAGTCAGCGAAGGTTGACCTTCCTTTCGTACTTCTCGCAACTCGCCACTTCGCGAGTTGTAACGTCCAACCTTGGCACCTTCCCTTCACGAAACCCCAAGAAGCGATATTAAATTTTCTTCTCGCGTTCTCGCTACTCACGACTTTGCAAGTCAAAGGGTTGAGTTCTCATGCTCTTATCTCGCGAATCCCTCAGATGCGAGAAGTCAACGGAGTGTTGACTCCCTTCTCCAGGCGACGCGTGTCCACCTGTCAATCATGTGGCCCCACCTTGAGGTTCTGCCACGTGCCACACTCGTGCCTCGACTCTCGGCACTTCACAACTTCTGATGTCAAGATGAGGTCCTCTCAACCTTTGAACCTCTGAATACGCGAAACGCATGATGAGGCTCTGATCCAGTGGTCCTCCCTTGACCTGGATCCAATGACTGTCTCCACTCCTCATGACTTCATGACTTCGCGACTTGGAGCACCCAACTCTTGGGCCCTCACCCTGAGAACTTTCGAGTTCACGAGACCCGAATCTTGGATCTCTTCGGCACTTTGCCGACTCTGCGATTGTTGTCACCTGTCCTCCTCAGATGGACGGCTGCAATTCTCTTGCGACTTCGCCACTCACAACTTGGAGCACCCAAATCCTAGGTTCTCACCTGGCGAACCTCCAAGTTCGCGAGATGCCTAAATCTCTGCCACCTTTCCTCCTCAAATGGACGGTCCTGATCTTCTCGCGACTTCACCACTCGTGAAGTCAAGGACTTCCTTCTCTGAACCCTAATGTTCGAATCCCCGATATGGGCAATCTCCAGACACATGTCCTCTCCTAGACGAATGGTTCAGATATAATCTCACTTCTTCGGGACTTCTGATGTTGAGTGCCCGGACTTTCGTCCTCCAGACTCCCGAACTCCCGAACGCCAATATCCCGATCTCCAACCTTTTCAAGACTTCGCTTCTGCTGCTCTATGCGTGAGGGTTTAAACCTCATGTATCTCCTGACAGATCCAACAATTGTCGGGTTCTTCTCTCAATATTTGATAGTTCAGATCATTTCTCTTGTGGACTCCTCCTGTATTGCCTCCTGGACGTGGAAACCTTCAACGGTCCAGATCTTCTTGGTTGATCCACCGGTAGCTATTGCTCCAGCTGAACCTTGGCACTTTTCTTCTATACTTGGAAGAATTTTCGAATGCTCAAGGCCTCAACCTTTGTTATCCTTTTCCTGTGAGCTCTGCAACTTGAGTCCTCGCCTGCGCGTATAAAACCGCTGCTTCTCCCGAGCTTAGCTCCCGAATCCTTGAAGGATTCTAACTTCTGTGCTCCTGTAGAGTCTTCGCACACAAAAAGGTGCTATCCCTTTTGAGCTTCTCTAAGACTCAGACCTCTAAGGAAAAAAATTCCTTCTTCCTTCTCCCTCAGATGGAGAAATATGATGCCCTCCTGGCACTCTGTCTACTCAAGCAACCTATTGTTGAGTCTTTCAGGGTGTTCAACAACCCTGCGAAGATCCTTCAGTGGACTCTTCTTCAATCTTTGAACTCAAAGAGTTACTTCTACGCACTCTAGCACTTACTCAATTCCCTCTTGGCAGAGTATCAAGAATTCTCAAATGATTCTTGCTTCTAATGAACTCACAGTAGAGTTCTTCTTTTGTGCACTCCTTGCACTGGGTCAATGCCCACCTGGCAAAGCTTTTACAAAACTCCTCAGAGATTTTGTCTGCTTTTGAACTCACAACAGAGTTCCTCTATGCACTCCCTTGCACCTGCTCAATGCCCACTTTCCAGAGATTCACAAAACTCACAGGAGAGTTCTTTCTCTGTGCACTCCTTGCATTGGCTCAATGCCCACCTGGCAGAGCTTCACAGAACTCCTTAGAGATTCTGTCTGCAACTGTGTCTCTCCATAGACTTGCCTCCTGAGGTGTTCAACAACCTCATAGACCTTCCCCAAGTTGATTTTTTCAGCTTTTGTGCCCACTTGGCACATCTTTGTCTGAATCCGCAGACTTCAGAAGTGCTTCTATGCATTGGTATTCAAAGACCGCAGTACTCTGTCACGCCCTCTTGGCATGAAACCACAAAGAACCTCTCAAGCCTAAAAATCAAAAAACTCCCTGCAAATGCACACCTAACATACATCTACAACATACATTGAACAGACACAGACATTCACATAACACAGACAATATGTAGGAAAAACTGTTATGGTTTATATTAATCAAATTATCTTTTTACAAAGGTGTTCTGAGCGCGGACTGTAACAAGGTCTCGGCTCCTTCTCTTCTTCTCTCTACTCACAGATTCTCTCCCATGAGATACAATGAAAGATATTTTACATGAGGGGGCTCTTCAATCTCTTCCCTCCAATCTACCTACCCTATTCAATTACATTGAATGAGTTGTCTAGTCCAGAATCGGATCTAGATCTCAGCCTTACAAACATTAAATGCCTACCTACTCTAATGCCTGCACAAAGGCATGGCTCCATGACTGAACAACCTACAACATTAATTACATTCATATTTGAATTTGAAAATGAGGGTTGCGCCTCTCTTCAGCCTTGAATGCACGCGCTAATGTGGCTAGCTGGTTGGCTTGCTGACGTGGAGAGATGCTCCTGCATCACATCATCTTCTTCTTCGACGTCATTTTGTGCTTCCATTGTGTCATTTTGTTCTTCCATTTGTTCTTTGATATCTGCAAGTTCTCCAAAGTGATCCTTTATATTCATTCCTCCTAATGGTACTTGAAGTTCCTTTGACAATTTTTCCACCTTTGATTTAGTAAAATCTCCTTTCCTCATGCTAACTTCTTGCATTTCATCTGGAAGAGATGGAATAGCATTAATTCTTTGTTGAATAAAACTGCACTGTATTGGGTCACTTTCAATGGCTATGCAATTCCTTCCTTTCTGTAGGAAACACGCTAATGTTGTACCTAATCACCAAATACAAAATAAATAATGAAGTTAGATACTGTAAAAATATAAATTAAAAATAATCTAAGATTAAAGTATGATTTCATAAATATTAGATCATAATTCTTACCTGAACCCGAGAACAAATCCAAAACCCAATCTCCTTCATATGAAAATTTATCTATAAGATAATTAATTAATGCTTGTGGTTTTTGATAAATGTTAACCATCTCTCCTTTCAAATATTTTTCCTCATATGTTATCTTTCTAACCACAACATTGTATACCAATATACTACTAGGAGTCTCTCCAT
>ML784555.1:485271-499539 GCA_009831015.1 Picea engelmannii | reverse complement strand
AAACATCTTTTTTGTTTTTAGGTGCTAATTTTAAGGTTTTTCTGAGCTACTATCTAAGTTTTGAAGGCAATGTTTGAAAAATGTTGTAATTTTGACCCCATTTAAAAAAATGGTGCTACTGGTAGCACCACTTTTTGATTTGGGGGTTGATTTTGATGTTTTTTTTATGCAAAAATATGGAGTTTTTGGGCTAGAGTTCTCGTTTTGAGGTCACAGTTCTCATTAAGTTGGTAACTATGTTATATGAAATTGTTTACTATTTGATGCATGTTTTAGCGATCTGATATATTTGTAAAAACTTCTAAATTCTTAATTTCTCAGTACATTGTTTTGTCCATAGGTTGTGAGATTCACCTTAAATTTGCCTCACAAGACTATCTTGTGTTTCTTACAAATTCACCCCCTTCTCAAACTAAAATCAAACTATCTAAAGAACTCATGGACATATGCCTCTTCAGGTCGAACATCTTGATCTTGTTTCTAGTATTGTTTGAGGGATGAGATTTGTGTGTGTGTGTGAGAGAGAGAGAGAGAGAGAGAGAGAGAGAGAATTCCCAAAATAATTTGCATAATTTCTGTTGTAAATCAACATGGCTTTAAGATCCGTTCTGGGTCTTAGCCCCTAGGGTGCCTTGGCATAGTTCCATTTACATCATGGAACATATTGAGGGATACAACTAACGCTAATGGGGTATTTTTTGGTAATTCCTTCCAAACATTGGGTCTGAAACATCTAACCAACAATTGCTTCTTTTTCCAGGACCTCATGATTTTGTGTTTCAGATTGGAGTAAGGACATGATATGTAAGCCTTCCATAAAAGAGATAGAAGAATGGATCTCTGAGAAATAGGATGAATTCACATGACATGAGGCTATAAATCTACAAATCAACCTCGAATGATAGAAACATAGGTACATATATTAATATCTACATTAAATTTTCTTTGTTGAGTTTCTTTGCTTGTTTCATGAATGGGTAAAGACAAAGATAAAGATCACCTTTGTTTCAGGAAGCTACATGTCAAACGATAAAAGGTGTCACATGGTAAAAAATGGAAAAGTAAACCACTCCCTTAGGGTCCCAATAGTGGTATTTCAATCCCATCAATATTATACATTATCCAACTCATCAATCGTGAGACCGCTTGTTTAGCACCACTTGCAGTCGACATGGTAGTCCTCCTAGATGCCTAGAAAGTTGAAAGAGACTTCAAAAGACCGCCATATGTCCTTCAAGCCTATCAGAGAACCCCATATGTGGAAAAGGATCCCATCATTACTCATGTCTTCCATGATAGACTCTACCATACATATGCCGAGCCTGTGAAGACACTTCAACACTTGCATGGACCAATCTCAAGCTGCCATGTGTCCACTTCTTCATGTTTATGTCAGCATGATTTCATCTCCAATTTAACACATATTTTTCAAATTAAAAATAATCTAATCCATGGGAAAAAAGACACACATATGGAGATAGAGACATGAGGGAAAATTTGTAAGGAGAGTGGGAGGATTCGCTGGAAGCTTGCCACATCCATTGGAAAGGAGGTGACATATAATGAAATTTTTGATATCACATTTTCCCATCCTTTGTTAATAAGCATACTCATTCTTAAGGACTGAAAAAAGTCAATAATCATCACCCTAATATACACATTCATGCGAGCCTAATATTTTTAGAAATATCACGGAGTATAGTGAATTGGCGCAGCTCATTAGCTACCTACTCCAATACATGTCAAGCCCCTATAAGAGAAGGAGAAAAAAATCATCATCCATTCATATACTAATGGTTTAGGTCCTAAAGAGGAGTTACTCGGATGATAGGTGTTCCCGATAATGACCCACCTGTGTCAACTCCCTACTCAAGAGTGGGTTATGAACCATCTTGGCTAGAGATGTTGGGAGTGTGTTTTCTTTGTCTCATTTTGACAAAAATGTCCTTCTCTGGTATTATTAGCATGATTTTGAAGGTGAATGGGCATTCGGGAGTCCACCCTAAAGAATATCAGTCAATCCCATGAATGCACTTGAGAAGCTTGAAGCATATGATATAATGAGTTATCCCATTGTATATGATGTCACCAAGCCTTATCAGTTGGAAGGAAATGTTTAGAATATTAGTCTAGAAGCCGAGATAAAAGGATTATGATGAAATGATCAGAATCAATTGAGCCACCTGGATGTACTCAATACAAGGATAAATTACACTAGAAGAACACACCCAAGAACAATATCAACAAGGCTCACATGATGGAAAAAGTGGGTTTCTTCCAAGTAAAATACGATAAAATCATATGAAAGGGTGGAATCAGTTAGAAAACCAGGGACAATATAAAGATTCTGTCAAGATGGAATAGAGATTCAACAAGCAGTATTGGTCCAAGAAAGCATTTTTCTCTCAGGTCGGAGCAACTGTAAGTTGGTAGAGGAAGGTAATTTGTATGGATGAAACTTTGGGTAATTGAAGAGTATATTATACCCGAGCTATCTAATAAAAAACCCACTCATACACAGACAAAGTTTAGGGCTGCAGGCTATAAGATATTCATCCACTGCGTTATGCTTTAGTCTGTGCTTCCTTTTACGTATGTGCTCTTGTAAAGTTCATCCCTCTCATTTTATGGCTTCTTGTATTAGATCCCCATTAATAAAATCTTGAGCAACACATTTTATAACATGTATAGTTTGACTGCATGTTGTTTAGCTTATGATGTTGAAGTTATTTCCTCTTAATGTATGACCACTTTATGTCATTTTTTTATGTATTTAATGATGTGCGGAGAGTACCTCCATGGATTTAGATATATGAACAATTTTATTGTTTGATGCATGTTTTGACAATATGATGTATTTGTAAAAATTGCTAAATACTTAATATCTCAGAACGTTATTTTTTCCATAGGTTGTGAGATTCACCTTAAAGTTGGCTCACAGGTCTATCTTGTTCTTCTTCTAAATTCACCCCCTTCTCAAACTAAAATCAAACTGTCTAAATCACTCGTGGACATATTCCTCTTTAGGTCGAACATATTGATCTTGTTTATGGTATTGTTTGAGGGCCAAGAGTTCTAAGAGAGAGAGAGAGAGAGAGAGAGAGAGAGAGAGAGAGAGAGAGAGAGAGAGAGAGAATTCCCCAAAATAATTTCATAATTTCTATTTTAAATAAACATTCCTTTAAGATTTGTTCTGGGTCTTAGCCCCTGGGGTGCCTCATCATAGTTACATTTATAGCCTAGAACATATCAAGGGATAACACTAATGCTAATTGGGTATTTTTTGGTAATTCCTTCCAAACCTTGGGTCTGAAACCTTGAGCCAACAATTGATTATGTTTCCAGGATGTCATCATTTTTTGCTACATGTTGGAGTAAGGACATGATGTGGAAGCCTTCCAGAAAATATATAGAAGAATTGATCTCTGAGAAAGAGGATAAATTCACATGGCAAGAGACCATAAATCTACAAATCAACCTCGAATGTTGGAAACAAAGGTACATAGATTAAGATCTGCATGAAATTTTATTTGTTGAGGTTCTTTGTTTTTTTCATGAATGGGTGATCCAAGTGGATATCGGTGGCCACCCACCTTTTCTAACTGGTTCAAAACATTTTTTCTGGCAATTTTGGCAATTTACTATTTTTAGCAGCTTTTAACTTTTGGGGTCAGTTTGAGGGCCTAAACAACGTTTTTTCATGATCAGGAACCTCAATTTTAGTTAAAGGCTTTTGTTGAACCCCATAAATGAATCTCCTCATTAATACCTTTCCAACGAGATATCGTGCGCCCTAAACGAAGATCGCATGTAAACGTTACGACCCCAAGAAGTTAATGTACTAACTTACCCCAATGAGGTCCACATGAATCTTGGTGCTTCATCTCCTAGGGTTAGGTTTTTAGATGTCTAGGTTTTTGGAATTCATGTTTATTGTAAAATTGCCTTCATAGACTCATTTTACTCACATTCTTCCGAATGAGCATAGTCGCCACATCTCTTCTCAGATATAAGTTGTCACCATTCTAGCAAGCTTGTTTTCAGTCTGCATTTTACATTTTTCAGCATATTTCTTATTTAATAGAAGTCAATTTTTACTGTATCTCTATTATTGTTCATTGTGTCTCTATGTTAACATTATAAATCTATGGTTTCATTTCGTTCCACTCATAAATCCAGATCAGTGGTATCAGAGTGGTTTCTCCTTGTCATTTTTTTAATGCATGTCCCCGAAGTGGTCAGGGTATGAAGAGTTGGGTCTCAAGCTTGTTTCTCTTGAGGAAAATTTCTCTCACATGTCAAAGAAATTTCACATGGAGGGTGAAAATAAATATCACGAGATAGTATATCCTTTCAAAAAAATTCTCGAGGAATCCCTTGGGCGAATGAGATGATGGAAAGCTTCGAACAAATACTTTGATGAATGTCGACAAGCGATGCATCCACCTCAAGTGGAAGTGCCACCCCCTTCAAGGTACAAATCAATTTTGATATTCCTATATTTGAAGGTCAAATAGATGAATGTGTTGTAGATAAATGGTTAAACCTTCTAGAAGGGTATTTTTTGTCCACAACTTTTCCGATAGAGAAAAGATTATATTTGCACTCCTCAAGGCTGTCCCCCATGTCAAATATTGGTGGGAGACGTTATGTGAGAAAAATGAAATATAAGGATCCACATTATTTGCAGTTTCACCCAATTGGGATTCCTTCATGTATTCTATTAAGGAACAATACTACCCTATTGGAAGTTATGACAACTTGTATACAAGATTGACCACATTGTAGCAGGAAAGAGACCAAACAGTCCCAGAGTTGACCAACATATTCCATACCTTGCACACCAAAAAGGGTATCAAATATTCTAAGTGAAATCTAGTGCTCAAGTACTGCGAAAGTCTGCATAGATACATCCAGAAAAAAATGGAGTTTTTTTATATCTTTTCCTTGGGCGCGGCCTATCGATATGCCATCAAAATCGAGTAGAATCTTAAACAAACAAATGCGGTAGTTTGGGTTTGGGAACCCCTCACAATAGAAGCAGGGAAAGGGCATCCCTAACCCATAGAAAAAATGATAGAGAAAATATGGCCAACCTCATGAAAACCATTCCAATCTGCAAGCAACAAAGGACAATGGGAAGACATAGAAAGATATCAAGAAGTGGTGTGACTTCCATAAGAGCCCCTGGCATAACACTGTTGATTGTTGCTCAAAGAATTCATTAGTGGATGAAGTAACATCCTCTGAATCAGATGTGGGTTTTGACTCTAAGTCAAAACCATTGAAGGGGAGACAGATCATTGACGTGGAACCTAGTGTCACCATTTCTACCACCATGATCAAGCTCGGTGAACCTGATGAGCCAGAGGAAGGAGAGCACCTCTTTCATTCACAGATGTGGCAAAAAGACACTCCACTACACTTCATCGTTGATAGTAGTAGCCATAGTAACCTTATCTTAGCAGAGGTCATCAAGCGGATATCCCTGCCGACAACGCCGCAGCTGTATCCCTACACCATCAAATGTCTCCATCAAGGAAGGGATCTTCACATCAGCCAACAGTGTCATCTATCGTACAACATCAATCCATTCAAAGATGAGGTATTGTGTGATTTTTCTCCCCTTGAAGTTTGTGATATTCTTTTGGGCTAGCCTTATTTATGGAAATTTCAAGTTTTATATGAGTCTAGGCCTTGCAGTGCTATTATTACTTTGAATAGGAAATTGTAAAGGATACCTGAGGTAGTCCCACCTAGTGTTATTTCCTTGATCTCTACCAAGAAATGAAGGAAGGTCATTTATCATACCGATAAGTTTGTCTTCTTCATGGTTCTCTCTCAGAGTGAGTGAAAGGTTGCAACCACATCCATGGTCTTCATGGTCGACCTATCCATGCAACAGAAGAAAGTGGATTAGGTTATGGAAGAATACAAAAACATATTCTCATCACCTACTGGAGTACCTTTGCACTGTTAGGTCAAGCATCCCATTGATATGACCCCCAATGCACCACTACCAAATGGGCCATTCTACCATCACTCTCTGCTAGAAAATGAGGAGATCAAGTGTTAGATCCAAGAACTTCTCCACAAGGGGCACATCTGACCAAGATCATCACCTTTTGGAAGCCCAATCATGTTGGTGCATAAGAAAGAAGGGATCTGACAACTCTGCATTGATTATTGGGCCCTAAAAAAAATCACAGTCAGGAATCAGTACCCAATTCCCTAAATTGACGTTCTCTTTGATCAACTCAAGGGGGAAAGATACTTCAGTAAGATTGATATGAATTTTGGCTACCACTAGGTCCCAATAGAAGAGACAAATGTATGGAAAATTTCCTTCAAGTTAAAAGAAGGTCTTTTTGAATGGTTGGTCATGCCCTTTCATTTGACAGATTCCCCAACAACTTTAATGAAGTTGATGGACAATATCCCATGACATTTCACTAATTATTTTTTGGTGGTGTATATATTTGATATCCTCATCTACATCAAGACTTGGGAAGAACACTTGCACCATATTCAGAAGGTTCTGCACACTCTGCAGCAGCACAAGCTATATTCCAAATTGGAAAAATGCTCATTATTGATACAGGGACCAGTAACTAGGATACATTATTGATTCACATGGTTTTCATGTTGATCCATCCAATATCCAAATCATCCTTAACTAGCCAGCCCCAACCACGCTCACTGAGCTTCAGAGATTCTTAGGCCTTGCCAATTTCTATTGTAGGTTCCTATTGGTATTCTCCCATATTGCATGGGCCCTCATTCAAATAACCAGAGGTGGTGGTAAGGTAAAACTTATGTGGGTCCTCTCCCAAAAGAAAGAATTTAATGTTTTGAATCAGCGCTTACGTTCAACACCAGTGCTCTCATTACCTGACCTACAACATCCCTTTGAGATCGAGATAGATTCTTCAAACTATGTTGTGGGCACATTCCTCACTCAACACAGTCACCCCATGGCCTATCATAGTGAGACACTATTAGATGTCGTCCATAAGTACCCTAGTTACAACAAAGAAATGTAATCCATTGTGTAATCTTACCACTAGTGGAGGCATTACATTCTTGGGAAGGATATATTCATCCAAATTGATCATAAGATGTTGTAGTTCATGCAGAGACAAGGATAATTATAGAATGAATTCCATCAAAAGTAGTCCACATATTTGTAGCAGTTCCACCTCAACATCAAGTATAAAACATGAACTACCAACTGATATGTTGATTGCCTCTACCGACCTCTAGTCGCGACACTCGACACAGTGCTAGAATATTGTGGCCATGAGACCTCTGAGTGGCCCCACCTATATAAGATTGATCCCAAATTCACCAACACCTACCAGATGTTGAGTGCCAACACAACTGTCAATAATTTCCATATTCAGGATGGGTCGGTGTGCCATATAGGCCATCTCTGTGTTCCATCAAGTGACTGAGAGAAGCTTATTTGGGAATACCACTGCATTCATGTGGCAGGACACTTCGGCGTGGAAAATACAATGTTAGTGCTACAACAACATTTCTACTGGTTGAAACTTCGACAGGATGGTAGAAAGTATATATGGTCCTGCACTTCCTGCCCTATTGTCAAACTGAACATCAAGAAACAAGGCTTGTACACTCCTCTGCTTACTCCTAACAGGCCCTGGGAATCCATATCAATGGACTACATGTCAAGCCTCCCTTCCACCAGGTGGGGAAATGACTATGTTTTTTTGGTTTTTGATCGCTTTTCCAAGATGGCGATTTTTTCCCCCTGCAAGAAGAGCATCACGATGGAGGAAAATACCAAGATTTACTTTGAATGAGTGTGGGTACACTTTTGGATCCCAAAAACCATTATCTCATATTAGTACATACAGTTCCTCAACACATTCTGGTCGATCCTATGGTCACTGTTGGAGATCAAGCTCACCAGATGGATGGCCAAACCAAGGTCATCAACCAGATGATCGTGCACATGCTGCGCATGTACAATTAAAAGAACCCTCTCACCTAGGATGAGAGTCTTCCCTATGTTCAAAATAGCTACAATAGATTCATACATAGTTCAACCAACCACATCCCCTCTCAGGTGGGGTTGGGATTTCAACCATTGGGTCCCATGGATATTGCACTACCCCTTGCGACCACCCAGGAAAAATTGTTGCATCCTCCGACTGTAGATGACAAAGCCACCCAGTTCATTGATTGGTTCTAGAACATCCTTCAATAGGTTCAATATATTTTACAAATGTCCAATTCCATGTACAAGAAGCTCCATGATCAACACTGGGCGCAACACTAGTTTCAGGTGGGAGACAAAGTTTGGTTTCACTTGCAGAAAGAATGCCTTACAGGGCCTCATTGGAATCGTTTTCCACTCTGCTATGGGCCTTACACCATTACCAAGGTTGTGGGTGACAGTGATTTTGATCTCAACCTTCCCCCCTTCCTTGGATTGCATCCAGTTTTCAATGTGGACCTCCTTCGGTCTTATTTTCCACCATTATCGGATACCTATGAGATAAAAAAATAGTTGGCGCCAACATAACTCAACCCTGACTTCAAGGACTATGAATCCACTGATCATATCATGGACACATAGTTCAAGGGAACTCATGAGTAGAGGATCCAACTTTATTGGGTTGTCAAAGCAAGGCAACTCCTGCACCAAGGCAAGTGGCTCACCCGTGGCCAAATTCAGCAGAAATTTCCTCATATGATGGGGGAAATCAACGTAATGGATACCATTGATTCCTAAGGAGGGAGTATTGATATAGGTGCATATCGGTGGCGATCCACCTTTTCCGACTATCTCAAAAAAAAATTCTGTCAATTTACTATTTTTAGTAGTTTTTAACTTCTGAGGCCAGTTTGTGGGCCTAAACGACATTTTTTCATGATAGAGAACCTCAATGATATCTAGAGGCTCTGATTGAGCTCCCTAAATAAATATCCTCATCAATACCTTTCCAACGATCTATCATGTGCCCTAAACGGATATCGTATGCAAACGTTACGACCTTGTGAAGTTAATCTACTAACTTACCCCAATGAGGCGCACATGATTTTTGATGCTTCATCTCCTAAGGTTAGGTATTTGGATGTCTAGGGTTTTGGAATTCATATTTATTGTAAAAATTCTTTCAGAGCCTCATTGTAGTCATATTCTTGTGAATGAGTGTAGTCGTCACATCTCTTCTCAGAGATAAGCTGCCACCATTATAGAAAGCTTTCTTTCAGTATGCATTTTACAGTTTTCAACATATTTCTTATTTAATAAAAGTCAAGTTTTATTGTATATCTATTATTTTTCAGTGTGTCTCTACGTTAACATTATAAATATGTGGTTTCATTTTGTTCCCCTCATAAATCCAAATCAATGGTATTAGAGCAGTTTGCTCCTTATTTTTTTTTTAATGCATGTCCCCGACGTAGTTAGGGTATAGAGAGTTGGGTCTTGAGCTTGTTTCTATTGAGGAAAAATGCTCCCACATGCCCAAGAAACCTCCCCTGGTGGGAGAAAATAAAGATGACGGGACAGGAGATCCTTTCAAAATGTTGCTCGAGGAATCCCTTGAGCGACAGAGGAACGGGATGATGGATAGATTTTCACAAATCCTTCGACGACTACCAACAAGAGACACATCCACCTCAAGTGGAAGTGCCACCCCCTTCAAGGTATAGAACAATTTTTATATTCCTATATTTGAAGGTCAAATAGATGCGAATGTCGTAGATAAATGGTTAAACCTTCTAGAAGGTATTTTTCTGTCCACAACTTTTCTGATAGAGAAAAGATTATATTTTCACTCCTCAAGGTCATCCCCCATGTCAAATATTGGTGGGAGACTTTCTGTGAGAAAAATGAAACAGAAGGATCCACATTATTTGCAGTTTCACCCACTTGGGTTTCCTTCAGGAATGCTATGAAGGAACAATACTACCCTGTTGGAATTTATGACGACTTGTATACAAGATGGACCACACTCCGGTAGGAAAGAGACCAAATAGTACCAGAGTTGACCAATGTCTTCCATACCTTGCACACCAAGTTGGGTATCAAATATTCTAAGCAAAATCTGGTGCTCAAGTACCACGACGGTCTACATAGATACATCCAAAAATAAATGGAGTTTTTTCACATCTCATCCTTAAGCATGGCCTATCGATATGTCATCAAAATTGGGCAAAAGATCAAACATAAAATGCGATAGTTTGGTTCTAGGAACCCCTCATAGTAGAATTAGGGAAAGGGCAGCCCTAACTCATAGAACAAAGGATAGAGAAAATATGGAAAACCTCATGACAACTAGTCCAAGCCATAAGAAAAGAAGGACAATGGGAAGACGAAGAAAGATACCAGGAAGTGGTGCGACTTCCATAAGAGCCCCTGGAACAACACTGTTGATTTCCACTTAAAGTGATCATTAGTGGCTAAATCAAAAGCCTCTTAATCAGAAGCACGTTCACCATTTCTACCACCAAGATCCAACACAGTGAACTTGATGAGTCAAAGGAAGGCGATTTCCTATTTCATTCACAGATGTGGGTGAAAGGAACACCACTGCACTTCATCATTGATAGTAGTAGCCACAATAACGTCATCTCAACATAGGTCATCAAGCAGCTATCTGTACCGAAAATGTCACAACTGCAACCCTACACCATAATATGGCTATGTCAAACAAGTGATCTTTGCATCATCCAACAGTGTTGTCTGTCGTACGACGTCAAGCCATTCAAAGATGAGGTATTGTGTGATGTTTCTCTCCTTGAATCTTGTGATGTTCTTTTGGTCCAACCTTATTTATGGCAACTTCATGTTGTATATGAGTCTAGGCCTCGAAGTATTATTATTACCTTGAACAAGAAATTGTACAGGATACCTGAGCTAGTGCCACCTAGTGTTATTTCCTTTATATCTTCCAAGTAATGCAGGAAAGTCATTTCTTAGACCGAGAAGTTTTTCTTCTTCATGATTCTCTCTCAGAATGAGTGAAAGGTTGCAGCCACATCCATGGCCTCCAAAGATGACCTCTCCACGCAATAGAAGCAAGTTGATAAGTTCATGGAGGAATACAAAGACATCTTCTCATCACCTACTGGAGTACCTCTACACTGTCAGGTCAAGCATCCCATTGATATGACCCTGGGTGCACCACTGCCAAATGAGACAATCTACCATCACTCTCTGCTATAAAATGAGGATATAAACCATCAAATCCATGAAATTCTCTAGAAGAGGCACATCCAATCCAACTCATCACTTTGTGGAAGCCCAATAGTGTTGGTGGAGAAGAAAGACGGGACCAGATGGCTCTTCATTGATTACCGGGCCCTAAACAAAATCATAGTCAAAAACCAGTACCTGATTCCACGAATCAACGATCTCCTTGATCAAGTCAGTGGGGCCAAATACTTCAGTAATATTTATCCGAAGTATTGCTACCATCAGGTCCAAATAAAACAGACATATGCATGGAAAATTTCCTTCAAGTCAAAAGAGGGTTTGCTTGAATGGATGGTCATGCCCTTTGGTCTGAAGAATTCCCAAACAACTTTCATGAGTTTGATAGAATATATCCTGCATCCTATCACTAATAATTTTTTGGTGGTGTATCTAGATGACATCCTCATCTACAACAAGAATTGGGAAAAACACTTGCAGCATATTCAACAAGTTTTTCACAACCTGTGGCAGCACAAGCTATATGCCAACTTGGAAAAATTATCCTTCGGAATGGACATGGTTCAATACCTAGGATATATTATTGATGTGCATGGTGTGCATGTTGATCCAACCAAGATCTGAGTCATCCGTGACTAGCCAGCCTCAATCACGCTCACTGAGCTTCGAAGCTTCTTAGGCCTTGTCAATTTCTATCACACGTTCTTGTTGGGATTTTACCATATTGCAAGGGCCCTCGGTCAAATAAAAATAGGTGGCGGTAAGGAAATATTTGTGTGGGTCCTATCCCAACATAAAGCATTCAATGATCTAAAACAATGCTTCTGTTCAATACCAGTGCTCTCATTACCTGACCTGCAACAACCCTTTGAGATCGAGACAGATGCTTCAGACTATGTTGTGGGCATAGTCCTTGTTATCGCTCTGTAATTTATAGAGGTTGTAGAAGAAAGGACAAAGGTAACTACAAAACCAATTTAGAAGCCGGGATATAGCCATGCCATCTTCAGAGAGGGATATCTTTGTAAGATTTAGATTTGTTTAGGTTAAGATATTAGGCTAGTTATAATAGTTCAACATTTTTTTGTTTGTTTGAAATATTTGGTTGATTGAATGCTTAAATTTCCATTGGGATATGGGGTCTCTCTTTTAAGATAAGGATATGTTTTAGATTTTATAAATTTTCTCCACAGGGAAGGGTAGTTAAACTGTTTGGATCTGGTAAAATTAGATGAAGTGAATGAGAAAAAAAGAGAGAAATTCCACCAAGTAAAAGAACAATGAAGAATTATTTTACTTAATTTCAGTTGAAAACATGAAAATCATTCAAATCTAGCAATAGAGTATAATGAAATAAATTATGTTCTTTAACATTCTTTGAATAATTAGAAACGAAAACAAATAAAATGATGAAAGAGAATAAAAACATAAACAAAGAGAGATGCACATCACCAACAGTATGACACGAGAATCCTGTGAAAGAGACTTTTATTACTAGTCGATCCTCTTGATTGAATACACAGTAGCTTTGTTGGATGAAAAAATCAACCCTCAATACTTTGAACTGAGAAGTATTTATACAATTAATTACAAAGATCTTGTCATAAATGATCAATATATAATCTAGAAATATCTAAACTAATTGTATCACTAATTACAAAAATATAGGACTCCTTCACTACTACATATTGTAAAAATTCCGACATTTTATTTGCGGCGTTATGGACAAAATTGTCCATATTGTCGCAAAATAGAGGAAATTTATATAAAAAAAAATTCATGTTTCCCGATAACGTCGCTCTTGCCACGTTCACGTATCTCTTGCCACGTTAACGTCGGTCTTGCCATGTTAACGTCGCTCTTGCCACGTTTTCCACTGGAATGTCGCTCTTGCCACGTTTTCCACTGGAACGTCTCTCTTGCCACGTTTTCCACTGGAACGTCTCTCTTGCCACGTTTGTGAAGATGTATGTCGCAATTGCCACGTTAACGTCGCTCTTGCCACGTTTTCCACTGGAATGTCTCTCTTGCCACATTTTCCACATGGAACGTCTCTCTTGCCACGTTTGTGAAAAGGTATGTCACAATTGCGACGTTTTGGAAACTAGGTTTTCCCCTCCAACAGTCACCTTAATATGTTCACCAAGTCAAAATACCAACGGTCACTTAGGAATTTTTTACGTCAGAATTGAGACGTTACAAAATCTATAATTATGTTGCATTTGACGGATGTTGTGACAAGTTTTCTATAATAACGAATCTTCTTACTTCTTGAAGAAGAAGTAACGAGTAAACTGGAGTGCCAACAGTGCAGTAAAGAGGATGCTCTATTGATCTTTTAATAGAGGGAATCTTGCATCTTCACATGAGATATCATCAAGACAAGATGGTAGAGGAAAAGTATCAGTGCCATTATTCAATTCAAGATCAACATCGCACACCATGTCTTGAGAAGAGCTAGGGTTTTCAATGAAAAGCATAAGGTATATGTTGCAGCCATTATCTCTACCCGTGACTTCTTTTGATGACCATTTTTCTAGACAAAGGGAAGATACCATGCCCATTGGGAACTCTTCATCATTAGCAATATCTTGCACCCTTAAAATAGACATGGATTAGGGATTAGGGTTTAAGTGTTTAAGGGTCGATGGCTAAGGGGTTAGGGAATTTAGGGATTTTGTGTTAAGAGATTAGTGATTAAATAAGGTTGAGGGATTAAGGGTTTATGTAAGGGTTTAGGGTTTGGCTTGCTAGGTTTAGGGTTTATGTAATCTACACTTAATAGCAAAACACAAAAAAGAGAGATGTAATGTGAATGTGAATGTCATGGCCAGTCCTAAGGGATCATGGCAACAACGCTGTAAAATATATGTAGGGCAATATAATATAACATAATATTATATTGTAACTGACCGATCAATATAAAATATATGTAGGGTAAATACCTCCCGCATCTACCATAATATTAACAGAAATAAATACTTTAAAATACTCTTGGTTTCCTCTCCTCCTAACATAGTTTTATGTGGAAAAATAGTATTAGGTTTATACTTCTCCACTACCCTCTTGAGGGTTTT
>ML784555.1:466183-483292 GCA_009831015.1 Picea engelmannii | reverse complement strand
TTTTTGCTTGATGAAGCTTCCCTAAATTCTTTGGATTCTAGTGGTGCTATTGGCTTTTAATAGTTGGTTGGAAATGTGCAATTTAGCTTTTCACTTATGTTGATATGAGGTGTTACCCAATGAAATGATGCCCTTCGATGGAGAGAAAATTGGCCTTTTCTTTTGTAGTTATTAACATTTTACCTAATCAAATGGTTCTTTTCAATGGAGGGAAAAGCATGTATCCTTGTATATTGAAATATTTTTCTACTTCATGTTATATTTCATCTGTGATGTTCTCATTATTCTCCTGCCCACACTAAAGCAAGTGACCAACATCAGATGTCTCTAATAGAGACTATTCTCTCTCTTTGACTCATAAATTATAGACCCCAAAAAACATCTTTGCACACCAACAACCATGGAATTACAATCAATTGTTATAGTCTTATCTAAATATTATCAAAAAACTCTTAGGTCATTATTTAAGATTGAAATAAAAGAACCAATTCCACCTAGTGGCTACAGAGATATGAAAGTGTTAAGAACATTGTATCTAATGGATACATAAACTAAGAGGATAAATTGTTAATAAAAAAATCTGAGTTTATTAAATATAGACCGATGATATAGATTTAAATATTGATATGGCTAGTATCTTAGCAAAGGTTAATGTACCTGTCCCTCTTAGTACTGATATTGTATTTTTTTTTTAAATACCTACAAGAAGGTCTCTATTGCGACATCTTGGAGTGTCTCTCCCATTGCAACCACATCGGAGATGATACCTCTTAACGTCACTCTTCCCACGTTCTAGATGTCTCTCTTGCCACCTTCAAGACGTCGGTCTTGCCACGTTCTAGATGTCTCTATTGCCACGTATAAGACGTCTCTCTTTCCACATTCCTGACGTCTCTCTTCCCACGTTTTAGACGTCTATCTTGCCACCTTCAAGACGTTGGTCTTGCCACGTTCAAGACGTCTCTCTTGCCACGTTTAAGACATTGCTCTTGCCACGTTCAACACGTCGCTCTTGCCACGTTCTAGATGTCTCTATTGCCACGTTTCAAACATCTCTCTTTCCACGTTTAAGATGTCTCTCTTGCCACGTTCCAGACGTCGGTCTTGCCATGTTCTGGATGTCTCTATTGCCACGTTTCAGACGTCTCTCTTGCCACATTTGAAACATCGTTCTTGCCATGTTTGCAACATCTCTCTTGCCACGTTTGAAACGTCGCAATATAGACGAAAATGTGGTCGTCAGAAAAATGACATCATGTGAAACGACGTTTGAGGGGGTCCGAGGTTTGTCGGTCTTCCGACAATAGAAAGTGGAAATTGCATCGAACGCGCCGTCGGAATTTGACCCAAATGCAGTAGTGCTTGAGATCTGCTTGGATTTTCTGGTGCTCATTTGATGAAAGTTGTTGATGACTTGTCTATTTGACTTTTCTTATATGTTGGTCCTTGCTGGATTAAACATCAAACTCCTCTTTACTCATTTAAATCTCATAGCTTGTCCCACCTCTTTTTACTTGGGATTGATATTTATAGTAATTTTCTGTAAATTTCATCCATTTCTATGTATTTATGATCCAAAATTTATGAGAAGAACGAAATGAATATATATTATTAACAAGTGGTTCACACAAAATAACATATATACAGTAAAACTAGTTTTCTTTTCAATAACGAAATAAGATGAAACTGTAAAATGTAGTGGAAACAAGCTTGTTGGAATGGTGGGGGCTTATCTCTGAGAAGAGATGTGACAGTTGTGCTCATTCGCAAGAATATGATTACAATGAGGCTCTAAAGGATTTTTTAAAATAAGAAGGAATGCCAAAAACCCTAGACATCTAAAAACGTAATCCTAGGAGATGAAGTGCCAAAAGTCATGTGGGCCTCGTTTGGGTAAGTTAGTACATCAACTTCCCGCGGTCGTAACTTTTGCATACGATCTCCATTTTAGGCGTATGATAGCTCGTTGGAAAGGTATTGTCAATTATATTAATTTTAGGCTCAATATAGAAGGGAATTATATAGTGAAAACTTTTTTTCCCAAAAAACATCGTTTAGGGCCACAAAACGGCTCCAGAAGTGAAAACTGCTAAACATAGTAAACTACCAAAATTGCGAGAAAATTGTTTTTAGCTAGTTGAAAAAAGTGGGTGGCCACCGATATCCACCTGGATCAATCCTCCCTCCTTAGGAATAAATGGTATCCATTGCGTTGAGGTCCCCCATCAGATCAGGAAATTTCTACTAAATTTGGCCCTGGGTGAGCCACTTGCCTTGGTGCAGGAGATGCCCTACTTTGACGACTCAATAAAGCTAAATCATTTGTTGTCGAGTGCCCTTGATATGTGTGTGCACAATCTGATCATTGGATTACTGTTGTATGCATTCAAGGTTGATCTCTGTTGATGTCAGTTGCTCTTCTACTTCTGAGGTGTCCAATAATGGTGGGAAATAAGGGCGAAGGAGATCCATGTTGAACATTGGGTGCAGGCCAAGGAAAGGAGGAATGTTGAGCTCAAAATAATTATCCCCCATGGCCTTGGTGATGGTGTATGACCCATAACGGAGTGGGAGAAGCTTCTGATGGGATCCTGTAAGGTGTTCTTTCTGCAAGTGCAACCAAACTCTGTCGCCCACCTGAAACTTATGTGGCACTCGATGTTGATCATGGCGTTGTTTGTACTTGTCATTGGACTTCTGTAGGATATCTTGAACTTGTTGGTGGATGTGCTGGATCCACTCAATGAACCAGGTGGATTTTTCAGCTTCAATTGGAGCAGGATATGATTCGATCGAGGTAATCACAAGGGGAAGTGCAACATCTATGGGACCCAATGGTTGGAATCCCAAGCCCACCTAAAAGGGGTTGTGGCTAGTTGATCTATGTAGAGATCGGTTGTAGCTATGCTGGACATAGGGAAGGCTCTCATCCCATGTGCGAGGGTGCTTTGAATTATATAGGAAAATGATATGCACAATCATTCGATTTGCGAGCTTAGTTTGGCCATCTATCTGGGGGTGGAAGGCCGTGGATTTGGTGAGCTCGGTGTCCAGCAGTGACCAGAGGCTCGACCAGAATGTGCTGAGAAATTGAATGTCCCGATATGAGACAATGGTTTGTGGGATTCCAAAATGTACCTAGACTCGTTCAAAGAAGAGATTGGCAGTGGCCTCTGCTGTGATGCTCTTCTTGCAGGAAACCAAAATCGCCATATTAGAAAAGAGATCAACCACCACAAAAACACAATCATTTCCCCACTTGGTGGACGAGAGGCCCGACATGTGGTCCATTGAGATGTATTTCCATGGCCTGTCAAGAGTAGGAAGAGGGGTGTACAGGCAATGTTTCTTAGTGGTTGGTTTGGCAATAGCACAGACAGTGAAGGACTTGATATACTTGTTGACCTCCTGTCAAAGTTTCGTCCAGTAAAAATGTTTATGTAGCATTGCCACTATCTTTTCAATGTTGAAGTGTCCTGCCACCAAACTATAGTTGGATTCCCAGGTCATCTTGGTTCGCTCTCTTAATGGAACATAGATATGGCCCAGACGACACAACAACCCATATTGAAGATGGAAATTATCGACAACTGCATTTGCACCCAACATTTGGTAGGTGGTGGTGAAGTCCGAGGTTGTTTGATAGAGTTGGGGCCATCCATAGGTCTCATGGCTGTAAGAGTCTAGCAGTGTGGTGAGTGTCACGAATGGCGGTCTGCTAAGGCAATCAACAACGTGATTGGTGATTCATTTTTTATACTTGATGTTGAGGTGGAATTGCTGCAAGTATGTGGACCAATTTTGATGGTGGTCATTATGCAATTTTCCTTGTGTCTGTATGAACTGCAGTGGCTTATGATTAATGTGGATGACTATCTCCTTCCCAAGAATGTAATGTCTGCATTGGCTGCAGGCTTGCACAATGGAGTACATTTCTTTGTCGTAAGTAAGCTACTTACATACAACATCTGATAGTGTCTCACTATGATAGGCCATGGGGTGGTCATGCTGAGTGAGAACAGTGTCCACATCATAGTCTGAAGCATTTGTCTCGATCTCAAAGGGTTGTTGCAGGTCTGGTAGTGAAATTATTGGGGCTGAGCCCAAGTGCTGCTTCAAATCATTGAATGATTGTTGTTAGGATCGACTCCACACAAATTTCTCCTTACCACCACCCCTAGTTATTTGGCTGAGGTCCCATGTAATATGGGAGAATCCCAACATGAACCTGTAGTAGAAATTGGCAAGGCCCAAGAAGCTTCGAAGCTCAGTGAGTGTGGTTGGGGCTGGCCAATAACAGATGACTTGGATCTTGGCTACATCCACATGTACGCCATGTTGATCAACGATGTAGCCTAGGTAATGGACCCTATCCATGCCGAAGGAGAATTTTTCCAAGTTGGTGTATAGCTTGTGTTGCCATAGGGTGTGAAAAACCTGTTGAATATGCTGCAAGTGTTTGGCCCAAGTCTTTTTGTAAATGAGAATGTCATCTAGATACACCACTACAGAAGTATTGGTGAATGGTCACAGGATATTGTCCATCATCCTCATGAAAGTGGCTGGAGCATTTTTCAAACCAAAGGGCATGACCAACCATTCAAGAAGGCCTTCCTTTGAATTGAAGGTGGTATTCCATACATTTTTTTGTTCTATCAAGACCTGGTGGTAGCCAGACTTCAGATCAATATTAATGAAGTATTTGTCCCCCATGATTTGATCAAGGAGGTTGTCGATTTGGGGAATCGTGAACGGGTTTATGACTGTGATTTTATTCAGAGCCCGGTAATCAATGCAGAGTCGCCAAGTTCCATCTTTCTTTTGTACCAACATGATTAGGCGCCCACAAGGTGATGAGTTGGGATGGATGTGGCCCTTGTGGAGAATTTCTTGTATTTGTTGCTTGATCTCCTCATTCTCTAACACATAGCGATGATAGACTGACCCATTGGGTAGCGGTGTGTCGGGGGTCATATTGATGGTTTGCTTGACCTGAAAGTGCATAGGTACCCTAGTAGGTGAGGAGAAGATATCTGAGTATTCTTCCAGGACCTTATCTACTTGCTTCTTATGTGTGGAGAGGTCACTCACAGAGACCCTAGATGTGGCTATGATCTTTCGCTTATTTTGAGAGAGAATCATGAAGAAGACAAAATTCCCCATCTAAGAGATGACCTTCCTGCATTGCTTAGTAGAGATCAAGGAATAGCATTAGGTGGGACTCCCTTGGGTATCCTGTACAATTTCTTGTTCAAAGTAATAATAACACTACGAGGCCTAGACTCATATACAACATGACGTTTCCATAAATAAGGTTGGCCCAAACGAACATCATAAACTTCGAGAGGAGAAAAATCACACAATACCTTGTCTTTGAAGGGCTTGATTCCATATGACAGTCGACACTGTTGGTTGACGCGGAGTTCGCTTCCTTGGTGGAGCCATCCAATGGTGTAGGGTTGTGGGTGTGGCATTGTCGGTAAGGCCAGCCTCTTGATGATCTCTGCTGAGATGAGGTTCTTCTGTCTACCACTATCAATGATGAAGTGTAGTGGGGTGCCTTTTATCCACATTTGTGAATGGAAGAGGTTCTCTCCTTCTTCTGGCTTGTCTAGTTCACCAGGCTGGAGCTTGGTGGTAGCAATGGTGGCACCGGGTTCCGCATCAATGATCCATATTCCCCTTTCTGGTTCTGGCTCAGAGTCAAAATCCACATCTGATTCAAAGGATTTTACTTCAGCCACCAATGACTGCTTTGAGCGGCAGTCAATAGTGTTATACCAAGGGCTCTTATGGAAGTCACACCACTTCCTGGTATCTTTCCTTGTCTTTCTGGTGTCCTTCTTTGCTTGCGGCTTGGATTGGTTGTCCTGGTACTGTCCATATTTTATCTATCCTTTGTTCTGTGGTTTGGGGCTTCCCTTTCCTGGCTTTTGTTGTGAGGGGTTCCCAGGCCCAAATTGCCGCATATTTTGTTTGAGATTCTGCTCGATTTTGATGACATATTAGTAGGTTGCGCCCAAGGATGAGATGTCTAGAATTTCCATTTTGGTCTAGATGTATCTATGTAGAGAAACGTGATACTTTAGCACTAGATTTCACTCTGAATCTTTGATACCTAGCTTGGTGCGCAAGGTATGGAAGATATTTGTGAAATCTGACACTACTTAGTCTCTTTCTTGCCGCAGTGTGGTCCATTTGATATAAAAGAATTCATAACTTCCGACAGGGTAGTATTGTTCCTTAATAGAATCCCTAAAGGATTCCCAGGTGGTCATGACTGCAAATAATGAGGGTTCCTCTGTTTCCTTTTTCTCACAGAAGGTTTCCCACCAATCTTTGACATGGGGAACGACTTTGAGGAGCGTAAAAGTAATATTTTCTCTATTCAAAAAGTTATGGACAAAAAAATACCCTTCTATTAGATTCAACCACTTGTCTACAACATATGCGTCTATATGACCTTCAAATATAGGAATATCTAATTTTATTTGTACCTTGAAGGGGGTGGCGCCTGGGCTCGAAGAAGATGCATTGTCTATTGTTAGCCGCCAAAGGATTTGTGTGAAACTATCCATCATCTCGTTCCTCTTTTGTGTGAGGGCTTCCTTAATCAACAGTTTGAAAGGACCTTCTATCATTTCATCTTTTGTTTCTCCTACCATGAGAGGTTTCTTGGGCGTGTGAGAGATTTTGTCCTCAAGAGAAACAAGCTCGAGACCCAACTCTTTGTACTCCGACCTCGTTGGGAACATGCATTAAGATGACAAGGAGAAGAATGCTCTGATACCATTGATCCAGATTTTATGAGAAGAAAGAAATGAATACATATTATTAACAGGTGCTTGACAAAAAATAGCAAAGATACAATAAAATTGGTTTTCTATTCAATAACAAAATAAGATGAAACTGTAAAATGTAGCGGAAATAAGCTTGTTGGAATGGTGGCGAATTATCTCTGAGAAGAGATGTGACGGCTACTCTCATTCGCAAGAATATGATTACAATGAGGCTCTAAATGAATTTTTACAATAAGCATGAATGCACAAAACCCTAGACATCCAAAAACCTAACCCTAGGAGATGAAGCGCCAAAAGTCATGTGGGCCCCGTTTGGGTAAGTTAGTACATCAACTTCCTGGGGTTGTACCTTTTACATACGATCTTTGTTTTAGGCGTATGATAGCCCGTTGGAAATTTATCATCGAGGATATTCATTTTAGGAACAATGTCGAAGGAACTTACATATTGCAAACTTGTTTTCCCCAAAAAAACATCTTTTAGGGCCTCAAAACGGCTTCGGAAGTGAAAACTGCTAAAAACAGTAAATTACCAAAATTGCAACAAAACTGTTTTGAGCCAGTTGGAAAAGTTCGGTGGCCACCGATATCCACCTGGATCAATTTAGAAAAATTGGGTTTGGTGATGAAGATATGTTTGATTTCATGCTCAATGTTCAAATCAAATTCCAGTGTTTCCAGGAAGGTTGTCCCAGTGATGCTTCCTTGTATTCCTGCAAACTTTGAATTGTCTTTTTCCACTGTCCTCAATTTCTGGTTTTAATCAGATCAGGTGATTAGCTTGTCATTTAAAACTAACAATCCATGAAGTCCTTTCTTGTTCAACACCTCAAACTTGTTGAAGAACATCTTGACACCTATGTCCATAACCTGCTATTTTGCTTCTAGTTGCAACATGAGGCCTTTCTTAGTTAGGAACCTTTTAATTTCTAAGATAGTTTTAGTTCTATCCAATATCTCCAACTCCTCTAAATCCTATTTGTTTTTGGAATTTAGAAACCTAATTAGCTCAATGGCCTTTGTTGGTTTTTCTCCCAATTATTCCTTAATGATTTCAATGGCTCCTCAGGATTTCTGAATTAACTCATGCTGCTAAAAAATGACCTTTATAGAAGGCCAAATTTTTGTCATGGATTTACTCATATCTATCCATATATGTTCCTTATCTTAGGCTAAGGTATTTTCCATGGCAGTTTCTTTATCTAACTTTTCAAATCATTGGCTTAGCCTCTGAAATTTATGCATTTCTTCCTGATGAATAGCCTGGATCTTTGATTTGTCTTGCTGTAAATAATTTACCTCTTCCTATAATTTTTTTATTTTTTCTCCTTGTATGGACATGTCCTCCATAGATTTTACCAATTTTTCTAAGGCATATGAAGTTTGTGTTGGGGTTCATGTTGATGTATACACTTTTGTTGTTCTTATCCTTGTCAGAGGCACTGCATCTAATGGAACCATGGCCAATTGTACATTCTGATATTTTTCCTTAATCAACTTGCCCATCTCTACTTCCATTTCCCTTATCTGTGCATTTTGTTACATGATCAATTTTAGCATTTCTTCTTTTTGGCTCTTTGTCTCAACCACATCTCTAGTTAGTTAATCCTCTATTGTTGGAAGCTTCAATTGTTTTCTAAGTGATGCTATATCAACATTCTTTTTCTTTCTTAACTCTTCTGCTTATTTAATATTGGATGGGTAATATCCAATATTAAGAACTAATTCTTCTAATGATTTTATCCTACTATCTTTGGACAAAGAAGAGATATTTTAAATCTTTAGCTGGGACTAGATATTAGTCAGTGATACCTGCAGTTTGGAAGATGTCATTGAGGTGTTTGTCAGGGTTGAAAACAACATCTCCTATGTATTTTTGTGCATATCCATTTGATCAATAGGATGAACATATTTTGCATCAAATTCAAAAGAAGATTTCTTGTAATCAGTTGTTGTCCTTGGGTCAGGGACTTGTGCCTGTAAAAATGCCAATTTCATTCTTCCCTTATCCGTGTCAAAAGAAGAAAACAGTATATGCTGGGAGGTAGAAGTATGTTTCCAAAACTGAATGTAAGTACTATTGTTGAGTAGTTCATTTCTTTGCTTAATTTCCTTATACTTGTCAAAAATATTTGACTCCTTTTCTCTATGAATTTATTCAACCGTTAGAGTTGTTTCTGGATTCTTTTGTGAAGCTTATAATAATGGAGATCCTACAAGCGCACTAGCTGACTGTGTTGAAGAGTGTGGTCGTTCCAAGACTATTGTAGATGGAATTTCTCCCTCTTTAAGCAATCTTGTTGTAGGAATGGTTTTAGCCTTCTTCCCATATACTTGAAAATCATCTTCTGAGACCTCTGTGATTGAAGGGGAGATTTCCTTCCTTGATCTTTTCTCTATTTTCCTTTGAGGTGTGATGGTCTATGAAGTGGTGGTGGACAAAGTTTGTTCTTCTACTTCTTGCAGAGTTTTCTCTTCCCACTCATCCTTGTTCATATATATTTCAATTTCTAGCCTTTGTGTGTACATATAGGGAGTGTTCTTCTATTTGGTCTTCATCTCAGAAATGATGCCAAATGGGTCATATGACCATGTGAAGCTTATAGGAAACTTCATGTGTTTTAAAAGGAGTTTTGCTTCTTCACTTGTTGCTTTGTTGTTGCAAATGAATGGTCCAATCTGAGTTTTGATTCTAAATTGAGATTTCTTCTTGGTTTCCACAAAAGGAATTTCATCTAAATTTATCATCTGCCTTATGTAATCCAACGAAAAAATACTCAATGGGAGGTATTTAGGAGACCTATAGGGTGGCAACTCACATCCATACACCCTAATTTCTATATAATTTTGGTATAAATACCTGTCACCTGTCTTGGCTTGATCAATCAGATGTAAAACCTTCTAAATCTCTTCACTAACCCTGGATTATGTACTACTTCTCAACAAACAAGTAGCTAGATAGATGAAATGATCAATGAAATATTTGAAGTTGTACATTGTTGAGTTCTTTCTCACCAATGAGGTCTAGAATATGACTGACTGTGGGCTTCCTTGTTCATTTATCTTTTGGAGTGTTAAAGGAGACTTGTCTTCTTGATAGAATAGGACCATATAAATTAGTATTGAAAAATATTTGAAAATTCCTTTAGTTGGAAACTTAAGGAATTGTTAATGAATGTTGTCAGCCAAAAATTGACTGAACTTGAACTTCACAAAAACCTTTTCTTGTGTAGAGAAAATGGACAGAAAACATTAAATAGGTTCATCTACCCATTCATCATAATAATAACCTAATAGGTACGAGAGCATGGATATAATCTGGTTAGCTTTCATTGTGAAAATTGTAGAAGGGTAAGGTGGATTTTTCTTAGGCAATTGGGCATCTTTAAGGACGAAAATCTCAAAAATCAAGGCTCTCTGGGGAAAGGTTAATTTTTGGTATAACTCATTTAGGGCTTTGACAGAGAAAAGGGTGGTGGAGTCAATTTGAGGGATCTTTAGTATTTGTTCAATGGTCTTAGGGGTAACTGTGAACATAATTTCACCAGTGGGAGAATTAATGGCTCTTTGGCCTAGTAGATAATTGGCTTGAAATTTGAGGATAAAATCAGGGAAAGGGTAAGTCTGGGGAAACATGTAAATGGGAAAATTAGATTCTGAGAGTCCAATTTCATCACTTTGGTTGAGGAAGATATCCTTTAGCCAGTAGTGTAATTTGAAAAAATCAAATTCGCACTTCGGCTCTATAATTTTGTAGTCTCTGTCTTCCAGTGGAATGTGATCCAAGTCAATTGGAGGGGGAACTTTTGGGTTTTATGAGGTGTCGATAGAATTTCCTTTGGGAGCCATAATTGACAAATGAATAGTGAGATAGGTCAGCAATGCAATAATTACCTAGAAAATTCACCTATTGAAGATGAGATGTCGGTGGTAGTTTGACAAGTAGCTTGGCACGGTCTTCAAGAGTTCCAGTCAACAAACAATGTAACAGGGAAAATGATGAGGGTTTTTATATGTAGAGGGATATCATTTAGGGAGAGGGACCATTTACGGGACAAATAATGGTCATGGTGGAAGCATTAATTGGATAACAGATAGGAGGTGGGACAAGTGTCTTGTAGAGAGAGGTGAAGTATTAGCGGGGAAAGTGAGTGGTATCGGTATTAGGTTAGGTGGATTTTAGANGGGGGGGGGGTGTGAAACAATGAGGAGGAACCATGTTATGTGGGACTGGAGCGAGGAAAACCACTTCTCGGACTACCCCTCCACCGATAAAGGTAGGTAGGTTGGGGAGAGGGGGGGGAGATATTTAGGGACTTTGATCACGTATGGGATGATGTCGCCGAGGAGGATCTGTGCAAAACTTATGCACTACAAGAAAAATTGTCTTGTCAACTTCCAAACTTTTGATAAACAATATGCACCATAAAGAAAAGTATTTTGTTTTGAAACCTTTACAATCTCCTTTATTTTCCTATACTAAACTAACCTATTTTCATCAACTTAGGGTGCATTTTAATGTGCAAACCCTATTAAATTTTCTTTGAAGGGAAAATTTATCTAACCTATCTTCTAACCTATGCATCTTATTTTTTTTATTTATCGAGTGACCAGTCGCCTTGAATTATCTTCTCTAGTACTTTCTGCATATGATTTGTTTTACTGTAGTTGTAAACATGGTGACAAATGATAAGGAGCTTAGGGCCTTCTCTTTGGGTTTCAACTTTTGATATGAGTCACCCACTCATGATAGTAGAAAATAAAATGGTATTTACAATGAACTTGAGTGAGAAATGCTTCTAATCAAGTGAAAAATAGTGCTTGAGCATCCTGCCATTGACAGGTCAACCTGGAATATTTGATCCATCCATATCCTTAATCAAGAATGCATTATTTCCTTTGTAAGCATAGATTATGTAAGGACCTTTACATAAATTTTCAAATTTCCCATGCTTACCTTTATCTTCTTTCCTTTAATCCCATTTCAATACCTTTTCTCCTGTTTCAAAATCATCAGTCTTGGTTCTTTTGTCATAGATCTTCTTAATGTTCTCTCGGATCACTTGACTTTTATTGTAAACTTCTTCTCTGGATTTTTGCAGCTATATGGTTTGATTTATTCTCCTCTAGATGTTGTTAGTTTCTGCTTTTACTTCCTGCAGTCTTTTCATAACAAGGACACCTAAAGAATTGGGAAAAACAGCATCCATTCCATAAACTAATTAGTATGGGGACATGCCAATTGTTCTCTTAGTAGTAATTTTTCTAGCCCATAATCCATTGACCAAATTGTTGTGCCGTGACTTCTTGTTATATTGAAACAACGCTTTGATGATATTAAGCAGACTTTTGTTGGAATAATCTGCTAATCCATTCCCTTGTGGGTAATAGTAAGTAGAGTCTCCTAAAGTAATTTGATATTTTCTGCAAAACTACACCATCTTCTTTGATTTGAATGTTGTTGAATTGTCAGTGTTGATCTTCCTGGGACATCCAAATCTTGAAAGAATGTTATTTTCTAAAAATTTAATAATCATAGCCTTAGTAGCTTGCCTTGTAGGTACAACTTCAATCAATTTGGTAAAATAGTCAGTGGTTGTATGGATCCATTTGTGTTGGAATCATGATGGTGGATGAATTTATCCAATGAAATCCAAAACCCATTTTTGAAAAGGAGTTTCAACCAATATAGGTTTCAAGGGTAAAGGCAACAATTTCATTTTTCCCTAAAAAATTTGATAGTTATGACATGTGGTAACTCTTTTATGAATATCTACAAATAAGATTGGCCAGTAAAAACCAACTCTTAGGATTTTGTTGGCAGTCGTCTTCTAGTTCAAGTGTCCACCACAATATCCTTCATGAAATTCCTACATAACATTATTTGCCTCATCTTTCAGTAAACAGTTTAGCAAAATTCCTCCAACATCCTTCCAATATAAATTTCCATCCAAAATACAAAATTTCATAGCTTTGAGTTTAAGAAACCTATCTCTAGTCTTGGTCAAACCAGGAGGAGATTGTAAACTATGTAAGACAAAAATCAGGTATGCATACTGGAAAGAGGCTGCAAAAGCCTTTGTTACTTGTGGAGTCACCTTCTCTTCTTGTTCATCCAGTGCAGCTAGAAAATTTATATCCAAAGCATGAAAATTAGATTCAACCATTAATTTATATAATCCCTAACCTTTAATGAGTTTGTTAGGTTTGATTTCAATATCATATTCAAGGATAGTATCAATCCATTTACCTCTTTTCCCATCAGGACTATTTTGGGTCAGAATTTCTTTCACTACGAAGTTTGGAACACAAGCATATGCGAATAAAGAATGTAGACTCTAAAATATTTGATTGCTATTACCAAAGAGAATGCCTTATTTTCCATGATATTGTATTTTAGTGAAACATCTCTTAAGGATTGAATAAAGAAAGCGATAGGCGGTTCATGGCCTTCATTGTTTTTCTGCAAGAGCACTGTTGCAATAGTATGTTCGAAGGAAAATGAGAAAATGAGGAAATATTTTGTTAAATCAGGGTTGATCAACACATGGGCTTGTGTTAAGACTTGTTTTACTTGATCAAGTGAATGTTTTGCTTCTGTAGTCCATTTTATTTTTGTCTTTTTTCAACATGTTTGTTATATTTCTTAGAAGTTCTACCAGATTAGGGATAAATCTCCTTATAATATTTATTTTTCCAATGAAAGATTGGAGTCATTTTATATTTCTAGGATGATCTGCCTTTTGAATAACTTCAATTATGATAAATTCAATTTTGATTCCATCCTTTGAGATGATATGTCCTATCATTTTGCCTTCTTCTAAGACAAATAATGTTTTCTTTGGGTTGAGGGAAATTCCAAATTTCCTGCATTTTTCAAAGACTCTTCTTAGGTGGTGCAAATGTTCTTCATCTGTTTTTGAAAAAATAGTGACATCATCAAGGTATATAACTATGAACCTTATCAGTTCATCCACAAAAATAATATCCATTTCTCTTTTAAATGTAGCTCCAACATTAATTGAGCCAAAAAAAAATTTCACATACATGAAAGTACCCCAAGGTGTAGTAAACGTTGGTTTTTCTTGGTCTTCAGGATGTACTAAAACTTGATTGTGACTAGAAAAAACCATATAACAAAGAAATTCTAATGGATCCAATCACCTTATGCAAAATGTGATCCATTTTAGGGAAAGGGTAGTTATCTTTGAGGGAGACTTTATTAATATTTCTAAAATCAGAGCAAAGTCTGATTTCTCCACTCTTTTTCCTAGTTGGAACTAAATTTGATACCCACATAGAAAATCTTAATGGGACAATGATCTTGGCATCATACATCTTTTTGACCTCTTTTTCAATCAAAGGCATCAACCTTGGGTTAATCCTCCTAAGTTTTTGTTTAAAAGGATTTTGGTCTTCTTTTATAGAAATTTTATTTCCTATAATGTTGGTATCAAAAGACTTCAAATATTCATAACTCCATGCAAATACATCTATGAATTCTTTGAACAAGTTTATGTACTTCTTCTTTTCAGCAGTGGGTAAAGATTTAGATAATTTAATCATTTTTGGCTCTTGTTAAGTTCCTATGTTTCATTCTTCAACCTTAGATCCAATAGGTTCAATCTTAGGATTTTTAGCCACATTATTAAAATCAAACAACTCCTCTAAAGGGACTAACTCTCTAGGAAAAAAATTATCTTTTAATTGCATAATTTCCGAATATTCTTGTTTTTGATCTATTTCTTTTGATTATATGTCATCCACACTTTCTTCTTCATCATCAAAATCTACATAAATATTGGCACACTCAAATTCATTCTTTGATTGTAAAAAAAATTCAATTTGTTCATCATTTCCAAAGAATTGCCAATATATGATGTTATCTGGGATAGTTGGTATGTTCTTTACTTTAACTGTGAACTGGCGATTAGGTTGAAAAGGTATTTTGCAGGTACTTGCTGAAGTAGCCAAACCAACATCTAGAATGTTCTAGTCTCTAGGGATGGCTGATAAGGCATACTCAAGAAAGCACGGTAGAAAATATAGGACAAAATTCCTATAAGATCTCAATCTTGGGTGTTTAGCATAGCATTTACGATCTATTTTATTATCATTTCAGAGTCACCACGAACTGAAATTATCTTGGAACCAAGCTTCTTTAAAATTTGTGAACCTAACATTAAGGCTCCATATTCAACTATATTGTTATTACATTGGAAATTTATCTTATAGGAGTGTCCTTCTGAGAGGTTGGTTTTTGAATTTGAAACCCATACACCTGCTCCCGACCCTTCCTTACTAACAACCCTATCAAAATCTAATTTCCATGGAGGTTCATTTTGTTTACCAAGTTCCTCCATAATTTTTTTGTCTTCTTCAATGTTATAAACATCATTTTCTAAATTGGCAATTTGTTTCTCCATGTCTCCATCATTCTACAAAATAAAATAATCAAGGTTTGAATGAACAAAACATAAGGGATAATTGTGTGGTTTATCCCGACTACTGACCATGTATTTCATCAGTGTTTCCCTATATAATATCCTTTGTTGACCAAATAATGGAATGGTATCATAATACATGTACATTTGAAGGGTTCCTTGTAACTTAGATCCCCACGAGCGAGACAGTAACATGCCATAATTAGGAGGTATGTTAGAAACAACTACGTCCATTACCAAACTCTTAGCTAGTATTTGTGCTAAGGTATAACACAAATCTTTGATGAGACCTATGAATTTTACTTTGCTTGAATCAAAAGAATACAAATCTTTGTATGGTCTTGTGATATCATGTCCTGATTTTTCCATAACATCTTTAGGAATAAGGTCGTGGGAAGCACGAGAGTCAAGCATGGCATTGTGTAGAGTTTTGTCATGAATGTTTAAACTGATGTAGAATGGGGGTGCAACTCCATTTTTAGATTTTCCATCAACCTCGGGCCCAAATAATAGTTTAGGTTGATCATCAACAACATTTGTTGTGTATGTACCTTCCTCTATGTTCAGATCTTTTATCAGTTGTGGGCTATATGCATTCTTATTCATGAGCTCTATTAGAGGAATGTGTATCTTGAGTTTTTCCAATTCACTTTCTAAGTTGAATGATGCTCGAGTTTTATTTGGGTTAGGAGTATCTTGTTTCTGACCAACTTCCTTTTGTGAAGTATTTTTGGGTTGGATGGTAGAGGGAATATGAGTTTGAGTATTTTTTGAGACAATATCATATGTTCTTTTGGTTGGAACTTATGTGTTCTTTTTAGGAGGAGTATCAGGAATTTTCTTGGCAGATGTGTCAACTGTTTTTTTAGTGGAATTATCAGAAGTTTTCATGGTAGGATTATCAGTTGATTTCTTACTCCTCAGATTATACTACCTATGGAACTCCATAATTATGTTTTCAAAACCTTGTTTATAATCTTCTGATTCCTCATGGTCAATTTCAGTTTGTGAAAGCATGAAAATATCATGTTCTTCTTGAGTGAGAAATACAGAGTCATTATCATTAATTTCCATTAAGTTGATGTGAACATCATCAAGGTCTTCAACTATTCCTTCCCCTTCAGCAGCATAATTTTCTTGAAAAGGAGGCCTAATCTGTTGGTTTGGGCCTCTTTGTTCTCTTTGTCTGATTTGGGGTTAGTTTCTCCTAAAATTAGGATTTCTAATTTAGGGACCAGGTTTATTTTCTCTAGGAGGAGTCCTATCAGTAATGTCTAACCTTTCCATCATCCTTTCTATGTTTCTAACTAAGGAATCTATTTTAGCATCAACATAAGAGGTATATGGTTCTTCCTTTATAGTTACTCTCCTCTTTGTTCTATGTGTTGGGTATGTGTTATATTCTTTGCATGTGTGTGTGTGGGGGTGCGTCAGATACGACGACTGCATCTGACGATCCCTTCACCTGGGTGGTTATTTGCTATTTTTAGCCGATTTTGCTATTTTTAGCTAATTTGTAAATTAATCTCGGATTAAGGGATTAGGGTTTTGGTATCTACGGAATACCTAAAAACATTGTATATATTGTATGGAGAATGGTGAAATTCGATATAATGAAAAAGAAAGGTTTTCCCGGTTGAGGGTTTCCGGTAAAGATCTATGTGTATTCTGTGTATGAGCCATTGATTAATTTCTATATTGCTTAAGAATATATATGCATTTATTTACTTCGCAGGTTTAAAACTTACATGTGGTATCAGAGCATGTTTTTGGCTTCAGAGGGATGCCTTTGTTGCTGAGGGTTTGGCTCGGTCTTGATAGATCAAGTTTATCTTGGGTCTGTGATAAACCTGGGTTCAGTGGGAG